>CM056600.1:42729701-42927939 GCA_029721355.1 Tegillarca granosa
TTTTAATCAATTTTAATTTTCAGAATTCTGATGTTTATATATCTGTAAAGCAAACACTTATGAACTTGATCACAGCTAAGAGTAATGCCATAGAAAGTAGAAGATTAATATCATGTGCTTGTCACTGCTTGATCACACTGGAAGATTGGTTACCAGTAAGTAGCATGTTTGTCATTAATTAATTTACACCAGGTAAATTAAAATTAAGAAAATATTATGCAAGTTTTATTTCACATAGATTTAGAATACTGCATGAAATAAATACAATTATTTTGCAGGTGCTTGATTTTTTGCAAATTAAATATTTGGAACTTATTACTGCTATTTTATAACAATGTTCTATCACTATAAGATGATTAGAATGGATTTTGAGTTGAGATTTTATGTTACTGTAAAACAGACACACCTATGTCTTAAAGTCTTCATTAAAACTTAAAATGTACTATTAATGCAATGAATTTAAAACTTTTCTCACTAGTTCTGTAAGTTTTATTACATGACCAATGCGATTTAAAATTGTCCAGGTATGAGAAAAAAGATACAATTAGTAACCTGATTAAATGAGTAACTAAACAATCTCCTATCTGTTATAGGGTAAATTTGGTTGTTGACATTTTATAGGGTAATTTTGGTTGTTGACATTTTATAAAGTAATTTTGGTTGTTGACATTTTATAAGATAATTTTGGTTGTTGACATTTTATAGGATAATTTAGGTTGTTGACATTTTATAAAGTGATTTTGGTTGTTGACATTTTACAGGGTAATTTTTGGCTGTTGATATTTTATAGGGTATACTATGGAAAGATAAAGATGTAATATTAAAGATGATGAAAATTGAGAGAACTGATGTCTATCAGGATTATGTTTTACTTATCACAAAAATAATGGAGAATGCTTATACGTAAGTCATATTAATAATGGAAAATGCTGATATGTAAGTCATATAATTAAACAAAATTTTACTTTTTTATAAATCCATACATGATAACTGTGTCTGTAAACATTGTTCCTGTTTTAACAAGTTTACAAAGATGTGTGATTATTATATTCTGATTATTATATTAAGATTATGATTTGCCATTTAAATAAGACTATATATATGTACATGTATATGTTGTCTTACACTGATAATACAACTTAGTCAGTTTCAGCCTTACTAAGTCAAGTTTATGAACTTTGGCCAGGTGTTATCAAAGAATAAGAAAAGAACACAAGGCCAAAGTTCATAAACTTGATTTAGTAAGGCTGAAACCCTATATATATATATATATATATATATATATATATATATATATATTTTTTTTATATATATAGCATCAACACTGCACAAGAAGACAAAACTGATGACAGTAAACATACAAATATAGTGAGTGGTCCGTATTTTAAGTTATTGTAGTGAAGTCCATATATATACCACATGGTATCCCATAAGGCTTGTGTTGAAATTTTATTTCCATTTCGTTGGAAATGGAATTGAAAAGTTGATGTTTTTCTGTATTGTAAATTGAGATGAAAATGTTTTTCAAAACTTTCTGCACAAATATGAAGTCACAAGGTATGTTTTTAAATATTATTGTAATAAATCACAGTAGATCGATGAACATTGATCAGATTAATTTGTTTTACTTACTACACATTAAAATGCTAATACAGGTTTCAGTGATGTAAAGTAAATCTGAATAATACTCCTCCTTGGGTTTTAGGGACATCAGTCCATTACAAGGGGAAGTCAAAGCATGTATCTATTCAGTTAGCAGCTCGATACACAGGAGCTTTGGAAATAATTGTCTTGTTCAAGAACATCATTTAGTTAAGCTGTGACTTGAACTTGATCCTACCTTTACAAGTCTACAGCTTTAACCGTCTGAACACATGTTTTCACATGTTAGGATGTCAGTCTGTTATTTACATTATATTTTTAATTTTTTCATAAAAACATGTATATTTAAAAATAGCACTTTGTTAAAAATCAGTTATTACAAAAAATGCATTTTACAATAAAATAATGTGCAATTAGTGTTACATTTTGGTTGCCTTGAAAATTGATAAAAAGACTTTGTCACTTGAGCATTATAACAAGGTTTTACTGTAAGTGTTTTTTGTTTGTTTATTTTTATTTTCATTTGCATTCAATATACATGTTTATTAACAATAATAATTACAACAGTACTTGTAATTGTATTTACATAATTGTTAACCAGATATGAGATATAAGATATGTTTTTTTCTGTATTTTGAGTTTTCATTCTCTGTTTATTTGTTTATCTTTGGTTGATTTCAGAAAATAGACAGGGTAATGTACTGTTGATCCACAAGAACATCGTCAGACTGTTTCTATGATAATGGACAATACAGCTCTGTTTACTCCTTGTGGTTTATGGCAGATAATATTATCATTAAGTCACCTTGTACAACATAATCATGAAATATCACCGACTGTAAGTATCAATATTACTGTGTTCATATTAAGTTCTGTCTAGTTTTTTATTTGGGTAAATTATCTTTTATTTTGCTAGATGTTTGATAAACAAATTTAACTTAAGGGTATTGATAGAAAATTATCTCTTAAATTTTAAACCTTTGCCAGTTTATGTCCAATTTTTGTAATTTTCTCCAGGTACTCCAATTTCCTCCACCATCTGAACTGACCCTCTGTATATAAATGAAAAGAAATTTTGACTAACAAAACAAAACAAAACACCATTATTTCACTAAGATGCTTTTATGAACAACAAATGTTAAATGTTTTTGGCTTAAGTTTTTTGACTGACATACATACTGCCATTGTTTGTGTTTTGGTAAAGTCTATGTTTTGGTAAAGTATTTTTATAGCTCAGGGAAGCTACATTGGTCTTGTTACAGAGTTTGGTTTACTCTTAATTTTTTTTTAAGAAGACTGGTTTTATATAGAAACAGCTTTTTCCAGGCTTCTTTTTAACAACTGGTTCTTCAGATTTAAATTCACATCTTCAATACATGAGTTCTTGCATTTTATTTTGCATTTCAGATATTTAAACCCCTGATTCTCCACCATATGGCCACATTCAGCAGTCCATTACTGCACCTTGTCTTATATCTACAAGTAAGTAATTTAAAGAAATTGTAAGCAAAAAATGTAGTTTCTCTATTACATGAACTAATGATACTGTTAATGATACCTTGAATATTTACAATTACATTATTTTTGTTTCAATAAAGTATGTGACGTCGACTGTACTTTGCAACTTCATAAAGACAATGCTCCATGTGCAAACAGTAGACTTTTCACTGTGGTTGCGGGAAAACATTTTCTATATTGACATATAGAAGTTTCGTTGGCATCTATTCATCCATCTTTTTTGACAAATTCATCTTTTAATAATTGTTCTTTCAATTTTCACTTGAAAATGTAATTCATTTTTGTTGTTATTTTATCAAATTTAATAAATAATTCATATCTAGATTGATCAGTGGATGGGGTCAGATGTCATAGCTAATTACATCTGGGCGGGGTCAGATGTCAAATGTTCTTTTTGAATGACGGGGGGGGGGGGACCATTTTTCTGAGAAGGTTCACTAGCAGTGCATTTCCAAACTGTTTTCAAAATTACATGAAAAATGTGAGTCGGATATAAAATTATTTTTAATAAATATTGTAAATATAAGAAATAAAGTAATATTCCAATGTCTTTATGAACTTGCAAAGTATAATGGATTGTCTCAATTTTTTTGCATAAAAGGCTTTGCCTTTTATATAATATGAGACAGCCCATTATACTTTGCAAGTTCATAAAGACATTGGAATATTACTTTATTTCTTATATTTACAATATTTATTAAAAATAATTTTATAAAAACATTTGAAAATTACTTTATTTCTTAAATAGAAAAAAAATTAGCAACTTGTCCTTGTGACTAACAAAAGAAAAATATCACTCAGTACTCAGAAATACTAGTATTTGTTTAAAGACAACAACAATGGACAATTTTAATTTGAGTTTCACTGTATACAACTAAGCCTGGACTGTTTCAGTCACTATGATAAGCTGGTTGAACATGTCTGAACTAAAACTTCCTAACATAAAATTCAGTAATTAAAACATCACTTGACACTGCCACAAGTAACTGAAAACAAAACACCTTTTTAAACACGGCTTTTTTACTTGGCTGAACCAGTTAATGATTTAAGGCCCTTACTATATTTCTAGAATAAGATATATTTATGTCCAATGACTATTCACAAAAATTACGGTTATTTTTTCTGAAATGCAAGAGAATTTGATTTCTAAATGGTGTTATTTCTATGCAATTTTAATACAAATATATATATGTTTTCCAGAGAGAATTGAAAAGGAAAGTTTACCGAGAGTGAAGAAAAACAACTACTTGGTAGAATAGTGACAGGTATTAACCATCCTTGTATAACACCTGCACAAGATTGTTTTATTGTCTTGGATGAGACACTTTTCACAGGTAATCTGTAGTAATAACATACAATTTTATATTTATAACTAACGATTTTACACAGGTAAATCTGTAGAATACCATACAATTTTATATTTTATAACTAACGATTTTACACAGGTAAATCTGTAGTAATAACATACAATTTTATATTTTATAACTAACGATTTTTCACAGGTAAATCTGTAGTAATACCATACAATTTTATATTTTATAACTAACGATTTTACACAGGTAAATCTGTAGTAATAACATAAATTTTATAACTAACGATTTTACACAGGTAAATCTGTAGTAATAACATAAAATATTATAACTAACGATTTTACACAGGTAAATCTGTAGTAATACATACAATTTTATATTTTATAACTAACGATTTTTCACAGGTAAATCTGTAGTAATAACATACATTTTATATTTTATAACTAACGATTTTACACAGGTAAATCTGTAGTAATAACATAAAATTTTATAACTAACGATTTTACACAGGTAAATCTGTAGTAATAACATAAAATATATAACTAACGATTTTACACAGGTAAATCTGTAGTAATAACATACAATTTTATATTTTATACTAACAATTTTACACAGGTAATCTGTAGTAAAACATACCATTTTATATTTTATAACTAACAATTTTACACAGGTAAATCTGTAGTAATAACATACCATTTTATATTTTATAACTAACAATTTTACACAGTTAAATCTGTAGTAATAACATAAGATTTTATATATTTTTATAACTAACATTTTACACAGGTAATCTGTAGTAATAACATACAATTTTATATTTTATAACTAACAATTTTACACAGGAAATCTGTAGTAATAACATACAATTTTATATTTATAACTAACAATTTTACACAGGTAAATCTGTAGTAATAACATAAGATTTTATATTTTTATAATGATTTTATTGTTAAAAATGTACAACATATAAACACAAGAACACTTTGAGGAAAATAAATTTATCATTATATTAGAATGTTGAAAAACATTTTATAATAGGGAAAATAATGTACAGGGCTCCACAAACATTGGTTAGGTCAATCAGTGGTCGGCAAAGGGTACATTGACTCCCCTCCCTCCTGATCGACAAAGGGTGACCCACCCCACCCCAAACGATTGGCAAAGGATCCCCCCTTTATGGAAAAAAAGCCGATTCGGATATTTTCAATTAGCTTTTCGAAGTTTGAATCGACGTTTTTTGCCAAAAATCAGCATTTGTGAAGGCCTGATAATGTAGCCTTATTTAAATGTGGAAAATCATTTTATTCTTTTAATGTCAGCCAATTCATGAAATTGCATTATATTTTCTAAGTTTAATCATTATAAACATTTATAAATTTATAAACACAAATATTGAAAAATAAAGCAGGGATGGGGGCTCAGGCCCCAGTTTCCAGTCATTCCTTAATTAAGATTTCTTTTAAAGCAAATTTTAGCAATGTCTTTCTGAGTTACATATAAACAGTTGTGATAAAATAATATCACAGATGTTACAAGCTTAAAAACATCTTTAAAGTGACACCTTAAATTTCTAATTATTAAGGTTTCAGATTTGCAAGATTTAAATTAGGGAAAATCTTAGTTAAGGAATTATTGTGAAACCAGAGCCAGATGCCATTTTAACTTTAAGGAGTTAATTAAACAATCTTCATTGCAGTTTTGCCTGGTTAAATTTGTTGTATATTTTAATGTTTTATTTTTGCCACATGTAAAGAGGTATAGTGATTATGTTGATTTTTTTAAACAAATCTAGGTAAAATGTAAGTCTATAATATTTTTTCAGAATTTTGGATATGAAGAAGCCAGGTTACCAAAGTTCATCACAGAGAATCATCTTACTCATATTCTATCCCAGTGTGTTTGATCCACTCGACTGTCAGCTGGCTAAGTTATGTATGTTCAACTTGTGTTTTGAACCATTAACAACAACACCAAGTGGTAAGTATGATATATAACGGGGCACACATAACCTAGTTGCATATCAAACAATTTTAATGTTAAAGATCATAGGATTCAAATCCTTGTTTTCACATTTATAAAGGTGATTTTACCTTTTTGACCCACACTAGAGCTATGAATATGTAAAGACAGTCTTTTGATGAGAATAAGAATTAATCATTTGTCTTAATAAGTAAATGTAAGTAGGGATGTAAAAATAGTAGGACACTAAGTACTTGGTGTTACTACAGAGGGTATGTAAATATATATATATAGAAACCACATGTACATCATATTTAATTGTGTATTGAATATATGTATTCAAATTCAATATATATTTTCAGTAATCATTTATTGATTGTTAATTTCATAGCTAAATACATGTATCTTTAAAAATCTTTAATTTTATAAGAAATGTTTATGGTACAGAACTATAAGGTCATTGTGTACTTACTACTTCTGCATACTTTGTTTGTCATTCAGTTTTTCAATAATAAATGAAGCTAGTTCTTTATATATGTACTAACAGCTGCAGCATTGTTACATTTACATAAACAATTGTGACATTTAAGTTTTGACAGACCAGCAGTAGTATTTAGTCATAGCTTTATTAGTAGACGTACTTAAATTAGTCTGACTTATTTGGTGTAGATACAGCTGCGGCATTGTTACTTAGTAGCCTGGGACATTTACATAAACTAGTGTGGCATACAGGTAGTGACAGACCAGCAGTGGCATTGTTCAGAGCTTTATTTCACATGTACCATAGGCATTGCAGTAAAACATTTTCACAGGATATTAACAGGTAGGTGTTGATTTTTTGTCTTATTGCAACAAAGAAATAATTTTATCTTTCAATCTCATCAACTTTGTTGTTCAAGTCTTTTGATTTTGGAACTATCTAGGTGGCTTAGTGGTAGAGCGTTTGCCTCAAGAGTAAGAGGTCTTGGATTTGAACCCTGACAGGGTCATGCATCAGACTTTAAAATTTGAGATACTGCTTCCTCACTTGGTGCTTGGCATTAAGAAGTCAGAGTATTAACGGTTCACCCAGCGTATAATGTGACTGGGGAGGTGGTTTGCCTGTCTATGGAATACTGGCTAGGTGAGCTAGCACCTTAACAAAAACGTCAGCCCTGAATACAAAGCAGACCATAAAACACACTCACACTATCTTATACATACAAAAACTTGTTCTTAGATTCATCATTGAAAACAAATAAATTGCTTTCTTCTGAAATAGCCAAAATACTGCTGGTGCAATGTTAAACACCAAAACAACCAACCAACCAATCAATCTGTTGTTTTATATTGAGATCATATCTAACAAACATCTCTCTAGTTGACTGAAAAGACATTTGTAAGAAATAATTACCTAACAATCACTTTGTCAGTAAATAAATGTTTAATTCACTTGAAGGTTTTTGAGAGGTTTGATATCAGGTTTTCCATACTTTATACCAAATGCACTGGATTTCATAGAAGGACTAAGGGAGACGACTCCTGACAGGTAAGTGTATATCAATATCTATCTGTTATATATGTTACAACTTTGTCTTTCTGTCAGTCTGTTTGTATGTTATCTTTTTATCTCATAACTATTCACTGCTATGAAGGATTTTCATAAAACATGCCATGATCGTTTATCATATTCAGAACTTTTGCTGAATACAGTGAAGATCCAAAGCTAAGGTCAAGGTGACTGCATGCAAAAACAAAAAGAATGTGTTTTTCTTTTAATCCTTTTTGTGTCTGCTTCACAACTCTTAAACAACAAACTTGCCATGAATGTTGTTGTGTTTATATGATTTGTAGTGAACAATGCATTGATGTTCATTTTAAAGGTCAAGGTCATAACATACAGAAAAACTAGAAATAAGGATTTCTATTTAACATTTCTGTGTATGCCCTATAACTCTTAAACTGTATGAAGGATTTTAGTGAAACTCTTTATGGATCAAGCATACTTAAAAGTACATTTAGGCTGCTGGTAACACATACTCAGCAATAACAGGGAATTTGAGTAACTCTGATGAAGTAGTAAAGTCATATCAGATGATACTATAATAATTGTTAAATTTATACAACATTATGACAATTTTTATCAATTTTAATAAATAAAGCAACCCCATTTTGTTTTCTTATCACATAAAAACATTGTTATAATGTCCTGGATAAATTTTCTACTGTTCAAACATCCACATTATACAAAGCCTTAAACTGTATTTTTATTATTTCATTTTATTGCCACACCATTTACAGAATTTAAATCTGAATGAGCAAATGCTGTTAATAAATAAAGATTTTTACCATAATTTTTTTTTTTTCTTTTTTTTTTTTTTTTGAAATTCAAACATGAAGAAAGATTTTTTCTGCTTTAATAAATAATTTTTTTCATCTTTCATTTGTTTAGCCAATATATAAATCATGTATATCTATTGCTTATCTAAATATCAGTATAAATGTATGAGAGTTCTTTAAGATGCAGACTGGATATTGTATAGCAATGTTTGTATCTCTGATTACTCTTGTGTTATGTTTAATACTACAGGTTAGGTACTGATGTTTACAGGTGTGTATAGGTGCATATGTACTTGTAATGGTTTATAATACATGTATACTAAACACTGTACTGATAGTCTGATACATCTATTTGTTTCATACAAAAAAAAAAAAATTATTTAAATAGAACAAAAACAAAATTTAAAAAAAAATAATATTGTATTATGTAAGATGATATAATATTATTAACTGTATTTACATGCTTTTCAGAATCATATATAATGTTACATGAAAAAGTCTAACAAATTATTTACAAAACTTCTTTAAAAATTGGCCACAGATAATTTTTTTAGTTCTGCAAAATCATCTGGTCCTTTCTACAATCTGTCAATTCTACAAGATCAATCAGTCATTTAGACATCATCTTTTGCGAAATGAACAAAGCTTCAAATAAAGTATCATTGCATAAACTTAACCATGTTTTTTATCAGTTTTACCTTTCACTTTGGAGATATAAGATCTTGGTATATAGCAGCATTGTATAAATATATACGTTTGAAATCCCTTATATAGCATAAATGCATGAGATCCTTCAAAACTTAAACACTCAGTTGACTTTGATCTATTTTTATCAAATTGTATGTATTTTTCACTTTAATCAACTTTACTTGTCAGAGTTAAAAAGATATAGAAGTATGAAAACCTCCCTATATAAAGCAGATACGCATGAATGGCTACCAAATTTTGGAAGTTCAATGTGGTTGACCTGACCCTTTTTCAAGGTCACATTATCCACTTTATGCTAAAACTTTTAATTAAAGCATTTTTCTTGTCATGATTTTAAAAACACTAAAGTTTAAAACTGTATAGATATATATAGTAAAACTGTATAGATATATATAGTAAAACTGTATAGATATTTATAGTAAAACTGTATAGATATATATAGTAAAACTGTATAGATATATATAGTAAAACTGTATAGATATATATAGTATCAACGCATGAATCCTGGTTTCCTCAATATTTAAACATGTGGTTTAATTTGGTCTTTATTAACAATCACATTTACTTTAGTTCATTTAAATCTGACTGGAATTAATGTTTTATTTATCTATTGTATTGGTGCATGGAATGTGATCATTATCACAAGACTTGATTGACCTTGAACTTTATCCATAGTCCTCTTGCTCACAAATATTACAGATTCTTCGCATGAATTGATTGGTTTAGGGTATATATAGAATCAGTACATAAAATGTAAACATATATGTATTGGTAGCTGATTTTGACCAATGACCTTTCATATAAATATCACAGTATTCAACGTCTAGGTTGTCAGATTGTATTTTAGTCCACTTTATTGTATATCAGTTTATATGGAATTTTGTATTGTTTAAGTCCAGTATACATGGAGATTTTGTAGAAATACATTTTATTTCAGTCCAGTATACATGGAGATTTTGTAGAAATACGTGGTATTTCAGTCCAGTATACATGGAGATTTTGTAGAAATACATTGTATTTTAGTCCAGTAAACATGGAGATTTTGTAGAAATACATTGTATTTCAGTCCAGTAAACATGGAGATTTTGTAGAAATACATTGTATTTCAGTCCAGTAAACATGGAGATTTTGCAGAAATACATTGTATTTCAGTCCACCAATATGGAGATTTTGTAGAAATACATTGTATTTCAGTCCACCAACATGGAGATTTTGTAGAAATACATTGTATTTCAGTCCAGTATCCATGGAGATTTTGTAGAAATACATTGTATTTCAGTCCAGTATACATGGGGATTTTGTAGAAATACATTGTATTTCAGTCCAGTATACATGGAGATTTTGTAGAAATACATTGTATTTTAGTCCAGTAAACATGGAGATTTTGTAGAAATACATTGTATTTTAGTCCAGTATACATGGAGATTTTGTAGAAATACATGGTATTTCAGTCCAGTATACATGGAGATTTTGTAGAAATACATTGTATTTTAGTCCAGTAAACATGGAGATTTTCTAGAAATACATTATATTTTAGTCCAGTATACATGGAGATTTTGTAGAAATACATTGTATTTCAATCCAGTATACATGGAGATTTTCTAGAAGTACATTGTATTTTAGTCCAGTATACATGGAGATTTTGTAGAAATACATGGTATTTCAGTCCAGTATACATGGAGATTTTGTAGAAATACATTGTATTTCAATCCAGTATACATGGAGATTTTCTAGAAATACATTGTATTTCAATCCAGTATACATGGAGATTTTCTAGAAATACATTGTATTTCAGTCCAGTATACATGAAGATTTTGTAGAAATACATTGTATTTCAGTCTAGTATATTTACAGATTTGTTATTAATTTTTAATTTTTCAGTATTAAATATTTTAGAGATTTTGTATAAATATTTCCATCCAGTATATTTTAGAGATTTTACATATTTTAGATATTTCAATTTAGTATATGTATATATTTTGTATAAATATTTCAGTCCAGTATATCAAGAGATTTTGTATATTTCAGTCCACCATCACTCCAGTCTGTCTAGAGATTTTGAAGAAATACACGTATTTCATTCCAGTATATTGAGATTTTGCATAAATATTTCAGTCTATTATATCTAGAAATTTTTTATAAATATGTCAATCCAGTCTAACTAGAGATTTTTTATAAATTTTTCAGTCCAGTATATCTAGAAATTTAGTACAATTATTTCAGTTCATTATGTTCATGGGTTTTTTTAAAATAAATATTTGAGTCTAGTTTATCTAGGTTTTCTATATAAATATTTCAGTCCAGTATATCTAGAGATTTTAAAGCTGCTGCACACTCAGGTTGTATTCACTCCAGAAGAACAAGCTGCCATCTACTACCATTTTTACCTCCAAGTACTGAAGAGGGCATCATTACAGAAAGAAATTCCACCACAAGTAATATAATACATACAGTGTCATTTGCACATATCAGAATATGATATTTCTTGACAAATTTTGATCCAATACAATAAGTGTCATTGGGTTACCTGCTATATATCTTTTTAATTTAAATTGCACATATCAGAAAATAATATTTCTTGACAAATTTTAATCAAATTCACACAATTTAAATATACATTTTATGTATTTTTTCTTAAGACAAATTCAACATTTCATAACCACACATTTGAAATGTTCAGTTATTAAACCAAGATTTATTTTATATTTACTAGAAAACAGTGAAGTTTTTGAGTTATCTGGCTGAGAATTCAATAATGGTTGATGACGGGAGTTGGAGACTAGGAAATGGCATCTTAGCAGTTTGTCAGAATTTGTTAATCTGCCATGGAACAGAGAACTTATATTTAGGTATGTACACATATTTGTCCTATTAAGTTCTGACAATAATTATTTGACCTAATTATAAGCTATGTATTGTACTTTTTCTTTAACATCTTTAAGTGTGAGTGCATTTTTTAGAATATGTTATATGTAAACCTGACTCTAGTTGTTTAACTTATTAGTCAATATTTATTTCTTGGGTACTTACAAATATTTTCTGAAGTTTTTGTTTAAAGGTATTTACTTATTGAACTTCTTCTAACTTAAGCATTTAGTTTTAAATCTATCAATTGTTTAAAAGCACACTGTTGTTATTGATGTTTTGAATTTGTTAATCATTGGTTAAACTTAGCAGGTTTTGAACACATGGACCCAATATTCAAGGTGAAGTCTATTCTGAACTTTTATGCTTGTTATAATTCTGTAGTATTACTGTCATGATGGGTGACTGATGATATTAGACTCCATCTTAGATAAGACGAAGTTCATTGTAAAGAAGTTTAACCACCAGCATTTCTGTAAGCACTACCTAGTATTAGGTTTTAGAAGAAGCTGAGTCGAATGGAGAAAAAGGAAAATAAGAAAATCTTGCTCAAGGACAAACCACACTGCTTAATAAGATAATATAACTTATGAGTTTATTTATGTACAGAGCATACAGGCTCACCATAGGTGTGTACATATTTTTTTCTATTACAGAGATTGGTGACTTGCTGTTTTATATGATGACTAGATACATAGATACTGACATACAAGACAGAGCCATGTTTTATTATACCTTATTGACTTCAGCAACAGATGCTAAGGTAACCATCTTCTCTGAATTTTTGGCCACTTTAAGTGACATTTGGCATAGAAGTTAGAAGGTGGTATAAAATTTTAAAAAATGTATTTGAAATGTCTATCCAAAATCCAAGATGGCCAATGTTACTACATAAAGCAATATTTTAAAAAATGTTCTTGTGACATATTCTTTAAATAATCTCAATTTTAGAAAAAATGTCAAATTGTGTGATTCCATATTCATAGTATAATAGATACACTGTTGAATCCCACATTTTTCTTGTCAGATTTATCATGTATTGTATATAAACTCCTGTGTATGTTTCAGATTGCAGCATTATTAAAGACTGTGTCAGGTACACAGAGTTTTAATCAGGCTTTATCTACATTACTGCCAGGTAAGTAAAAACATTTTTTTGTATTTCAGGAACTTTTACCTATTTTGTTTTCTTACTCTCTTAAGCATACAAACTGGAACTTTGTGTTTTAGATAAAAAGCTTGTTTCAATAAGATCAAATGAAATCCCTGCATGTATAAGTAACTGGAATAAAATACAGAAAGTCTATCCCAATCCTACAGGCTTATGAGGCTGGTGTTTATATCATTATGAAACGACTGCGAATACAGTACTGCCTTCAAGATGAGATGTCAGTCTGTTGCTAGGTAACCTCCAATTATTTGCTAGTACCAATTTTTTTGGCACTTTGAAGGCCTGAAGCAATATGAAATTAAAAGTTTCCACAAAGATATAGCATGCAGCCTTGCTTGTGTTAAATGCACAACCCCTGAACCATCAGTTCATGATCTTAACCACTTGGCCACATTTCTCCACACATATCGTGAATACATCCAGTTTAATACTAGTGAAAAAGGAGGTAAAGAACAGTTGGGATATATCATTTGTTTTTAAATCGAATAAAGGTACCATTAAATTTCAGAAAATAATGACCAAGAAAGATGTAGTCAGGTACATATTTTAGATGAACCTGTACTGGACTGGCAAAGGTAAATATAACAATTAGTTTTCATTTTAATAGGAAGAAAATATTTCAAAAACCTAAAGATTTTTCTCTTTAATTTTTTATTTTACTATATTTAAATGATCAAAGCAGTTTTAAAAGAATTTTGTTTTATTATATTTTTATAATCACTCAAAATTAATTGCTTTAATAATTTTATTTATCTCTGTAAATTTGACAGAAAAAATGTGATATGGATGTTATTTTATTCATTTTTTCAATTTTTTGCATCAGTCTTGTGACAGTACAGTACATATGTATAACCTAATGTGTGGAAATTTAAAAGAAACTTGGCTAATAAGAAATTAGAAATTTTAAAAGACTTGTAAAAATTGGACTTTATAGACAAGTTCAAGAGTCATTTTGGTTGGGAGTAAGAAAGGTGGACTTTATTCATATTAGACAGGTGGACTTTATATAGAGATTCATTAGCTCAACTGGCTAAAGCCAGATGAGCTTATGGCATGATGCGCGCGTGCGTGCGTGCGTGCGTGCGTCCGTTAACAGCAAAAACTCAGAAACTACTGGGCCAATTGTAGCAAAACTTTGCAGGAATGATCCCTAGAAGGAGTAGATGAAAATTTTTACAATTGGTTTCCATGGCAACCAAAAGTAGGTCACAGCGACCTAGAATGTAAAAAACCTAAAATAAGTTTCTTCTCTGAAACCATAGGTTATATTCAAAATCTGATGTGATATTTAGCTTCTAGACACCCTTAAACATGTAGGTTGTACATTTCGTGAAATTCTGTCAAAAACTAGGTTACGCGTTTTAGCGTTTTTCTGTCATACTTCGTAAAAAGTGAAAATAAGGCTTATAATGAGAGATCAACTTTGAAAATCTTCTTCTCTGAAACCATGAAGCCTTAAGCTTTCATATTTGGCAGTTAATATCAGCTTGAGCCCCTTTACCAAGTTTGTACAAATGGTGGCCCCGGTCTATTTTTGGCCCCACCCCAGGGGTCCATATATCTGCATATGCATATATGGCTTATAATGGAAAATCAACTTTGAAAATCTTCTTCTCTGAAACCATGAAGCCTTAAGCTTTCATATTTGGCAGTTAATATCAACTTGTGCCCCTTTACCAAGTTTGTACAAATGGTGGCCCCCGGTCTATTTTTGGCCCCACCCCAGGGGTCCATATATCTGCATATGCATATATGGCTTATAATGGAAAATCAACTTTGAAAATCTTCTTCTCTGAAACCATGAAGCCTTAAGCTTTCGTATTTGGCAGTTAATATCAGCTTGAGCCCCTTTACGAAGTATATACAAATGGTGCCCCCGGGTCTATTTTTGGCCCCACCCAAGGGGTCCATATATCTGCCTATGCATATATGGCTTATAATGGAATATCAACTTTGAAAATCTTCTTCTCTTAAACCATGAAGCCTTAAGCTTTCATATTTGGCAGTTAATATCAGCTTGAGCCCCTTTACCAAGTTTGTACAAATGGTGGCCCCCGGTCTATTTTTGGCCCCACCCAGGGGTCCATATATCTGCATATGCATATATGGCTTATAATGAGATATCAATTTTGAAAATCTTCTTCTCTGAAACCATGAAGCCTTAAGCTTTCATATTTGGCAGTTAATATCAGCTTGAGCCCCTTTACCAAGTTTGTACAAATGGTGGCCCCCGGTCTATTTTCGGCCCCACCCAAGGGGTCCATATATCTGCATATGCATATATGGCTTATAATGGGATATCAACTTTGAAAATCTTCTTCTCTGAAACCATGAAGCCTTAAGCTTTCATATTTGGCAGTTAATATCAGCTTGAGCCCCTTTACCAAGTTTGTACAAATGGTGGCCCCCGGTCCATGTTCGGCCCCACCCCAGAGGTCCATATATCTGCATATGTATATATTGGAAATCAAATTTAAAAATTTTTTTCTCTGAAACTGTAAGGCATAATGCTTTTATATTTGGCATTTAACATCAGCTCAAGTCCCTCTACCAGGTTTGTACAAATGGTGGCCCCCGGTCCATTTTTGGTCCCACCAAGGGGCACATATATCTACATATACTTATATGGGAAGTCAAATTTCAAAATATTCTTCTCTGAAACTGTAAGGCCTACAGCTTTTATATTTAGCATTTAACGTCAGCTCAAGTCCTTGTACCGAGTTTATATAAATGAAGGCACAAGAACCATTTTTGTCAGTTGAGCTCCACAGGCCCTTTTGGGCCTCTTGTTTTATAATAAAATGCATTGGGGATACTTTAGACCAGTTGCTATAGACAGGTGGTCTTTATATAGAAGTGGACTCTGTAGCAGTTATACTGTACAGTAAAGTTGGTTTTATTCTACCAAGGCTGCCTGTTGGACATAAGAAATATGGATTTAATGGCTAGGTGGTTTTTATTTAGAGGTCCATTTTATGAAGCAAGTGAGCCTTAAAACAATGGTACATATTAGTAGACAGGTGGTCTTTATAAAGATCCTTTTATTTGAAATATGAGCAGAGGACTTTGAAACAATAGTCCTAAGGGACAGTTTTTCTCTGTATATAGGTGGTTACTGTGGTGTATTTATATACATGTAAAGGTTTTATTTGTTTGAAACATGAAGCAAGGGACAGTTCATTGCAATTTTTTTTCAATATTTTTTTTTTTTTTGGGGACTTTGCCATGAGATGGAAAAGTGATGTTTTAATTCTGTCAACCTTTATTTTTGATTTTTTTGGATTCAAGGATTTAATTCTACATGTTATTGTATTTTAGAATCAAAATGGATATAATTCAACAAAATGAGGAGTCAAATATATATGATAAGAATAAAGATGATAACAGTAAGTGATGTATTTATGTAAGCTAGGGCTTTGAGACATGTGTTTATTGTTAAATCACAAATGTTCACTGAGATTAAACTTTCAAAGTTATCAAACTTTCCTTTTCATAAGTTTACACATGTAGCATCAGAGATGCAACATGAAACAAAAGAAAAGATTCTCCATAAAATAAATTTAATATTAAACTTAATACTGATTTAATGAGTAACTACAGTATTCAGCTGTGAAATCAACAAAAGTGTCACAAAATAGCATCAAACATTAACTCATTTTCTAATGATTTGAACCATTTAGAAAAGAAAGAATTTATATAAAAAAATAGTGAGCTACGAGATCAGATATATAATCTTTCTTTGAGTGTTTACATTTTATTTGTCTTTTAGGTGACTTGATGTCTTACCTTGAAGATTTAAATACCACGAAATTTGTTATCAGTGCCACATATAGTCTGAAAATTGTAAGTGTTTGTTTGTTTATGTTTAAGCCAGTTTTACTGTTAGTAAAAAATCTAAAATTATTGTATAAAAGAAACAATATTCAGGTTATTATTATCATCATCATCATCATCATCATTATTATTATTATTATTATTATTATTATTTTTATAGATTTGTTGGAGTTGAGATTTTAACCCCGAGTCAAGATACTTTCATTTGTATTAAAGTGGTCATTTCTGGGGTGGAAGGTAAAACCAGAGTGCCCACCAACAGATTGTTGATAATCTTATAGAACAATAACTCTTTTGTGTTTTTAGCTCACCTGTGCACAAAGTGCTCAAGTGAGCTATTGTGATGGGTCATTGTCCGTCATGCATCAACTTTTGATCTTTTAACACTCCTGAGGCCACAATTTGAATGCAATCTTAATCAAACTTGCTCAGAATGATCCTCTTGACAAAAGCTAGCTCAAGTTTGTATATGGGCCATGTTGGGTCAATAAGTAGGTCACTAGGTCAAATAATAGAAAAACCTTGTTAACACTCCTGAGGCCCCAATTAAAGTGCAATCTTCATCAAACATTGTCAGATTGATCCTCTTGACCAAAGCTGGCTTAAGTTCATATATGGGCCATGTTGGGTCAATAAGTAGATCACTATGTCAAATAATAGAAAAACCTTTTTAACACTCTTGAGGCCCCAATTTGAGTGTAATCTTTATCAAATTTAGTCAGAAGGATCCTCTTGACAAAAGCTAGCTCAAGTTGGTATATTGGCCATGTTGGGTCAATAAGTAGGTCACTAGGTCAGATTATATAAAAACCTTGTCAACACATCTGATGGCTCAATTTTTGTCCAATCTTTATCAAATTTAGTCAGAATGATCCTCTTGACAGAAGCTAGCTGAAGTTTTTTTTCTGATTATGTTGTGTCAATAGATCATGAGGTAAAATTATATAAAAACCCTGTTAACACATCTGAGGCCCAAATTTTAGTCCAGTCTTCATCAAACTTTCCGAGATTGATCCTCCTTACAAAAGCTAGCTCAAGTTTATATATGGGTCATGTAAGGTCAATAAGTAGATCACTAGTTGGAAATATAGGAAAAATCTCTTTTAAAAATAGAATCTCCAGTTTGCCAAAATCAAGCTGAGTGTACATCATTTTCTGGTGAGCGTCCAGGGCCTTCATGGCCCTCTTGTTAAGTTTAATAACATGTTTCTGTGATTTGTGTTGAATATTTATTTTTAATATGCTATAAAAAATAAAAACTGTTTTTTGTTTGATCTTTCAGAAAGATGTATCATTTCAAAATATATATGCTATCACAGTTCATATAGACACTGGTGAGAGCTATGAAGATATTAAAGGCGAGTATAACATAAGTCAAACTTTAAAACATGTATAGTTAAAAAAAAACTCTACAAAGTAAGTCATTTGTGATTTATTAAAAACCATGAAATTAAATATCAATAAAAATATTTAAATACCATTTTCCCTGCAAAACTCAATTCCACAAAATTTTGCTTTTGCAATTTTTTTTAATTGTAAAACCATGACATGTTAACCTGACGAATAATTATAACTCTACTGTATCATTCTGATATGTCATTATCATTTCCCTCTTTAGATACTGGAAAATCTTTCATAAAGCTTCAAGTTAATTACGTATGGAAGGTAGTTTTAATTTGGTAAATTATTTCTATTTTTAGATATCAACATCACATCTTTATCATGTAATGGTAAGTTATACATGTAAGTGTTCACTTACTTTAAATACAGTAGTCACTATGCTTTTGACAGTAAATTATGCACACAATTTATAGAAGTCCAATTAACTTGTTTATAGGTGTTTTTTTAACTTACTTGAGCTGATTTGTAATGGAATTTGCTATGGACATTCTGTATTTAAAAAAACAGGTAAATAGCATACCTTTTTGTGCATAAGACCTCATACATTACTAGGACATCACTTCTAATGTTAATATTACCATTTTCAACATATAAAATTTCAAAAGCAGCAACATTCTCCTTTGGTAAGGGACCCATTTTGTATCAGCCAGCACTTGTTGGTACTTTTGTGTATGGTTTGATATGGTCATATTTGATTTTTAACTTGAGTGAGAGTTTTAAATCCTTGCAATGTTACAAATAAAAGGCAAAATTATTTAAGGGTCTCAAAATATTAACCAAATCAGAATCATTTATTGAATCGTCATTTAAAAGAAACAAAGGTGAAATTTTTAATTTTTTCAATATACATGATTGTATTTGAAATTTTTTTGTACGTTTTGTGTACCTCAATCCAGATTCATTGAGTTAACAAACTGACAAACAAAGTTTAGTCAGTAATTAAACTAAAAAAATCAGTCAGGACCTTGTCTGGACTTTGGGTTTTTGGAATATTCACATGAAAAATGGTTATGATGACTTCAAGGGATTTCAAGTTGTACAAGAAATTGACATAATGTTGTCATAGTTTTAATGTGTTAAAAAACTTTAAAAACACTAATAGTTGAATTTACTTTTGTTTTAACAGAGGCAGAAGAAATTAACATAAATATTTTTCCAATAAAACCTGTACCATCAAAATTCTCATCTTGGTAAGTCACATCGTTTAAGAAAAACTTATTTTATTTTATTTTATTTATTTATTATTATTTTTTTTTATTTTTTTATTTATTCATTTATTTATTTATTTATTTTTTTTTTTGTTAAATTTTTGATGTTGTAAATGTGATAAGCCCATGTAAATAAATTTCCAATTTTTTTAAAAACATTAAACTATACAATTTTCTTTGTTAAATTTTTGATGTTGTAAATGTGATAAGCCCATGTAAATAAATTTCCAAATTTTTTTAAAAACATTAAACTATACAATTTTCTTTTGATGGAAAGTTTTACAAAAAAATATTTGGTGGTATTGTGTAGCAGATAAATCTAAATGTTGGCCATATTTGATATTCCTTGGAGTCTATGCATATTACATTTCCGATGTTGTAGTCTTATAAATTTTATTTGAAAACACAGTTAAACCTTGATTAATTGGCACCATTTTTTCATTAAAATTATGCAAATGTAATTTGATTTATTAAGGAACTTGTTCATAAGTTCATTATTATATTATATTTTAGGATAGAATTTGTGAAAGATAAAAAGACTTATAGAAGTAATTTACCAGATATAGTTCTGACTTTGACAGATATAATGACACCATTACAATCGGATAGTAAAGGTGATCTATACAAGGAATTGTGGAAGAAACTAACACAAGGATCAAAACAAAATGGGTAAATAAGAAAATCAATAAGTTAATTAACCAGTAAATTCCTTTATAAATATGAATGGTTAGGTCAATACAGAAATGTATTTATTAGAAAAATCATTGGTCCAGTTGCTTTTAGGTTAGAACCTCTTCAAGAATTCTAAGATGTACATGTATACCACTGTTAATACTGGTGGACACAAAAACAACCCTTATTGTATTTACCATTGGCACATATTTAAGGTCAGGTACCAGTTTCATAATTTAAACTAAAATTGGCCTTGGTAATCTTATTTGGAACTACCAATAAACATTTTTGACAAAACATAATACAAATGTTATAAGCTTGAAGTGATCTTTAAAAGGGCATCTTAAATTCTTTGATATTTTAAAATCAACAAAGTTATTAAGATTTCAGATTTGCCTGATTTAAATGGTCAAGGAACAGTTGTGAAACTGGGACCAGATTTGCTAAATTAATATTCATAATGTATTCTACCATGTAGTGGTTTTCAAATCAGACATACATGTATCCACAGAAATCAAATGATAATTAGACCTGATACTGTTATTATTATTTCCTTATTAGTATATTTTATATTTGAATTGTCTGATATTGTGTTTGATATTTAGATAATCTTTCTGATCATAAAAATGTCACTTTTAATCAATTTTTTGTTTCGGTCATCTTGTAGAACAAAATGTATTCAGTCAGTAAAAATAATTCATAAAGACCAGACAGAATTTGAAGAAGTTATAAAAGACAACTTGAACCATTACAGAGTGGTTGACGAAACAGGTAAGAAAAGACAACTTGAACTGTTACAGAGTGGTTGTTGAAACAGGTAAGTAAAGACAACTTGGACCATTACAGATTGGTTGACGAAACAGGTAAGAAAAGACAACTTGAACCATAACAGAGTGGCTGATGAAACAGGTAAGAAAAGACAACTTGAACCATTACAGTGTGGCTTATGAAACAGGTAAGAAAAGACAACTTGAACTGTTACAGAGTGGCTGATGAAACAGGTAAGTAAGACAACTTGAACTGTTACAGAGTGGCTGATGAAACAGGTAAGAAAAGACAACTTGAACCATTACAGTGTGGCTTATGAAAAAGTTAAGAAAAGACAACTTGAACCATTACAGAGTGGCTGATGAAACAGGTAAGAAAAGACAACTTGATCCATTACAGTGTGGCTGCTGAAACAGGTAAGAAAAGACAACTTGAACTGTTACAGAGTGGCTGATGAAACAGGTAAGGAAAGACAACTTGAACTGTTACAGACTGGCTGATGAAACAGGTAAGAAAAGACAACTTGAACCATTACAGAGTGGCAGATGAAACGGGTAAGAAAAGACAACTTGAACCATAACAGAGTGGCTTATGAAACAGGTAAGAAAAGACAACTTGAACCATTACAGAGTGGCCAATGAAACAGTTAAGAAAAGACAACTTGAACCATTACAGAGTGGCAGATGAAACAGGTAAGAAAAGACAATTTGAACTGTTACAGAGTGGCAGATGAAACAGGTAAGAAAAGACAACTTGAACTGTTACAGAGTGGCTTAAGACACAGGTACAAAAAGACAACTTGAACCATTACAGAGTGGCCAATAAAAAGATAAGAAAAGACAACTTGAACCATAACAGAGTGGCCGATGAATCGGGTAAGAAAAGTCAACTTGAACCGTTACAGAGTGGCTGATGAAACAGGTAAGGAAAGACAACTTGAACTGGTACAGAGTGGTTGAGGAAACAGGTAAGAAAAGACAACTTGAACCATTACAGTGTGGCTGCTGAAACAGGTAAGAAAAGACAACTTGAACTGTTTCAGAGTGGCTGATGAAACAGGTAAGGAAAGACATCTTGAACCATTACAGAGTGGCCGATGTAACAGGTAAGAAAAGACAACTTGAACTGTTACAGAGTGGCTTATGACACAGGTAAGAAAAGACAACTTGAACTGTTACAGAGTGGCTGATGAAACAGGTAAGAAAATACAACTTGAACTGTTTCAGAGTGTCTGATGAAACAGGTATGAAAAGACATCTTGAACCATAACAGAGTGGCAGATGAAACAGGTAAGAAAATACAACTTGAACTGTTACAGAGTGGCAGATGAAACAGGTAAGAAAAGACAACTTGAACTGTTTCAGAGTGGCCGATGTAACAGGTAAGAAAAGACAACTTGAACTGTTACAGAGTGGTTGATGAAACAGGTAAGAAAAGACAATTTGAACCGTTAAAGACTGGCTGAGGAAACAGGTAAGAAAAGACAACTTGAATTGTTAAAGAGTGGCTGAGGAAACAGGCAAGAAAAGACAACTTAAATCAATTTTATAGGGTTGGCATTGAATCAGGTGAAACAAAAAGGAAACTTGATCTATAAGAGTCTTGTGGTGTGACCTTGATCTTGAAGGTCAATTAATTTAGCTCTACAATTCATGTTAAGTTTTTAACCAGTCTAAAGTGCATGAAGTTTAACCTTTGACTTGGAACTCTCATCTTGTGAAACCACATTTTTTAATGGATGAAACTTCTAGTAAATGTAATTTTATATTACCAACAAATTCTAAATAATGGTATTGCTTTAGCTCTTGTTTTTGCTTTTTAATTCTTGTATGACATTTTCTGTTACAGATACATCAGTGGTAAAGTTTGGGATGTTTCTACCACCATCTTACCATTTACTTCTTCATTGCCATGGTAACAGTAAGCACATGGTGGTGTTCATGGTTACAGATTTTCCATCGGTATTACCTTACATTGACCATTTGTTGTCATCACTTTAAGATGACCAAACCAGTCATGAAGTCTTCCTGTCTGCTTACTTTTTCACAGTCTAATATTCATATATAATTTTTGACATTTGAATTTCTGGTTTGTGATGTCTTGTGGAAGATTTTAAAAGTATGAAACACTGCATTTATTCTAGATTAAAAAGATTTAAAAGTAAACAAAATTTGGGTCAGTATACATTGAGACAAGTGCACCAGCCTCCATGCAATACTGATTTTTTAAATTAATAGATTTACAAGTCATCAATTGTTATTAGTACATGTACTCAAATTGGGTTTGCCAGCATACCACCTGATGAATACCACAAAAATTTTGACTGTTAAATGAAACTGAATTGCATGATTTAACATTTAACCATGCAAATAACATTCAGGGAACATGGGATTCAAACTTATTATCCATGTAAAATCTGTTCCACACATATGTTACAGGATATCACACAGTACACTGGCATTCTCCATTATCAAAACTGTTCCACACAAATGTTGCGGGATATCACACGGAACACTGGCATACTCCATTATCAAATCTGATAGATTACGAAGATAACTTGTGAGGACCAAATCCTGTCTGCAGTTTATAAATTGTTAATTGACAAAACCAGTCCTACTGTATATGGTAAATATGAGCTTTCCATTTTTGGGTTGTGCAATATTTATATTGTTGTTAGTTAATTGATATGTTATGTTTTTATTTAAGTTTTTCATTGTTATATTTTCATACATATACATGTAAATAAAGATTTTCATTTTTTCTGACATTTTATTATTTGTTTAATTGTTTCATCTATATTGACGGGTCACTACGCTTATTTAATGGTTGAAATCATGTGTTGCTGCTGTTGACAATATTTTTTACATCCTGGTCAAGTATTTTACACTTAATGAAGAGACATCACCAGGTTATTGTTAAAGTTGAGAATCAATGCATTTTTAATGAACATGAGTTGAGTTGAAAAATGGTGTTTAACAGTTCCAGTCAAGAATATTTCACTTATATCGAGATGTTACCAGCTAAAGGGGAAAGTGCAGAAATTTTACCTGTGCATTGCCCTGACGGTATTATACAGCAGGCTTCTTTATCATGCCAAGCCTACCATGACATGGGACCTTGTTTTTAGTTCACCTGACCTAAAGGTCATGTGAGCTTATGGCATGGTGTGGCGTGTGTATATGTGCGTGCAGTTCGAGCATGTGTGTGTGTGTGTGTGTGTGTGTGTGTGTGTGTGTGCGTCGTTAACACCTATTTTCAACTTCTAAACTGCTGGACAGATTTCAATGACTTCTAGTCAGAAGCATATATGGGCCGGTGCAATTCGGATTTGTTCATGGATACCAAAACTAGGTCAAGGGGACAATACATAATATTTTATGGTGTTAGAAGCAACTATTAGTGTTTGTTTTTTCAAGCACTTGGCATTTAGAAGAAAAAAATTCACAATCTCAAACACTCCATAGATGCTTTATATTGTAAGGAGCATTCTGGATTGATAATAAGACAAATTCCACAAATAAACATGTAGGTGAAACCCAAAGCCATGCACAAATGGTGTTGATTCACATTCCAATTTTTTTTTTCATTTCTCCTGGCATGTTTTGGTATGTTGCAATAATGGTATAAGTTTTCTGATAGTTTTGGCATTGTGCCTAATTGAAGACTGATTGACCGACTAGTTGAATATCACCAACAAGAGGCCCAGTAGGGCCTGTGATGCTCAACTGGCTGCATATGTAAGACAATGCTTGTTTTTGTTTGTAATGCTGTTTAACGTTCAACTGAAGAATATTTCACTTATACGGAGACTGTCGGTTGGAAATGGTGGAAGACACTGGAGTATCTGAGAAAACCACGACCAAGCAGCAAGTTAAGTGACAAACTTTCGCCCTGCCATAAACTCAGCTGGGTTTAGCCATTTGAGCTTTAAATGGATCAACAATGGCTATTTTTTTTATATCTAGTAACAACGGACATCTTGGACTGGTACAAACTTTTTTTCAGGCTGATGTAGGAACCTTCCACACGAAATTTAGTTCCAATTCGCCCAGTGGTTTTAGAGGAGAAAATTTTTACTAAATATTACACCTAATTTGCATATTTCTTGAAAATTGGGTCAATAAAAATTTTCTCAGAAAAAACGAGTTACATATTTTGAATCCCACACAGTACACTTTCTATATTTAAAATTTGAGCTAAATTGATGGAAAAAAGGATCCCATTGGCAATTTTTATTTTTTTCTATTTTTAGTTACAGTGGCCATCTTGGATGTCAGGCGGGGTTGCCTGGTACAAACTTTAGTCAGGCCGATGTAGGGACCTTCCACACAAAATTTCATTCCAATTGGGCCAGTGGTTTCAGAGGAGTAGATTTTACACCTAATTTGCATAATTAGTGAAAATTGGGTCAACGAAAAAAGACTCAGAAAAACCAGTTACATATGTTCAATCCCCCACAATATACTGGCTTTCTACATTTCAAATTTGAGCTAAATCGGTGGAAAAATGGATCCACAATGGCCATTTTTGTGTATTTTCTATTTATAGTAACAACGGCCATCTTGGATGTCAGGCGGGGGTTGCCTGGTACAAACTTTAGTCAGGTTGACGTATGGACTTTCCACACAAAATTTCATTCCAATTGGGCCAGAGGTTTCAGAGAAGATTTTCAAAGATTTCACAAAATATTGCACCTAATTTGCATAATTAGTGAAAATTGGGTCAACAAAAAAAAGACTTGGAAAAACCCGTTAAATATGTAGAATCCCCCACAATATACTTTCTACATTTCGAATTTGAGCTAAATCTGTTGAAAAATGGATCCACAATGGCCATTTTTGTGTATTTTCTATTTATAGTTACAGTGGCCATCTTGGATGTCGGGCGGGGTTGTCATGTTACAAACTTTAGTCAGGCCGAGGTAGGGATCAACCACACAAAATTTTGTTCCAATAGGCCCAGTGATTTCAGAGGAGAAGATTTACAAAGATTTCGCTAAATATTACACCTAATTTGCATAATTCTTGAAAATTGGGTCAATGAAAAATTTCTCACAAAAACCTGTTACATATGTTTAATCCCTCACGATATACTTTCTTCATTTCAAATTTGAGCTTAATTCGTGGAAAAATGGATCCACAATGGCCATTTTTGTGTTTTTTCTATTTATAGTAACGGCGGCCATCTTGGATGTTGGATGGAGTTGTCTGGTACAAACTTTAGTCAGGCCCAGGTAGGGATCAACCACACCAAATTTCGTTCCAATTGGCCCAGTGGTTTCAGAGGAGAAGATTTTCAAAGATTTCGCTAAATATTGCACCTAATTTGCATAATTAGTAAAAATTGGGTCAATAAAAAATTTCTCACAAAAACACGTTACATATGTTTAATCCCCAACTATATACTTTCTTCATTTCAAATTTGAGCTTAATTGTCGGAAAAATGAATCCACAATGACCATTTTTGTGTTTTTTCTATTAATAGTAATGGCGGCCATCTTGGATGTAGGGCGGGGTTGTCTGGTACAAACTTTAGTCAGGCCGAGGTAGGGACCTTCCACACCAAATTTGGTTCCAATTGGCCCAGTGGTTTCAGGGGAGAAGACCAAAGATTACGCACGCACACTTTGCCATGCCATTAGCTCAGCTGGCTTTAGCCAGTTGAGCTAATAAAAACCTTGTTGGCATAGTGGTTTAAAGTGCTGGCTCATGGATTACAATGTCTCTTGCCACTTATATTTAAATCCAAGTTGGAGTATCCTACTGTGAGAAAGTTCAATAGTTTTTCCCTCTGGGCACTCTGGTTTTCTCAACCATCCCTGCACTGTTTTTAATTGAGGTTGGAATCATTACTGAGGTTTAAAACTGTAAGACTAAACCCTGTGTGCATACTAATTATAACCATTTAACCACTATATAACATATCTGTAAGACTGCTAAATCTGATACACTGCAAAATTTAAGATAATGTCTAAATATTTTCTCCAAAAAAGTTTAAATCACCAATTTCAAAGGCATACTTTAAATGATTAAAGATTACAAATTATTAACTTGTATTTTCAAAGTAAAGTTGAAGTTTGATACCTTATTATAAGATTTCATTTCACTATTTTTTTCTAAAGATGTTGCTATTCTGACTTATGTTATCACTCTTGAAATCTGAAATCCCTAGTCACTTTTAAAAACTGACAGATTGATTGATTTAATGGGGTTTTACATCCCAGTCAAGAATATTTCACTTTTTATTGAGACGTTGCAAACTATAGGTGAAGTGCCAGAAATTTTTACTTTTGCAGTGACCTTAGGGTAATATGAAGGGAGGGTTCTTTAACGGCAATGCCTGCCGTGACATGGGACATCAGTTTTCAAGGTCTCATCCGAAGGACCCTAAAACTGCCAAAAGTCTGATGAAAATTTGATGAGTTGCAACAAGTGGTATGCAAGAAAGAGCAAAAATTCACCACTTTCTTAAATAATATTGTAATATACTCAGTAATTTGTGATTTTTATTTAAATGAGAGTTTTTGGTTTCCCTCTAATTTGTGAAACCAGAATACAAGCGATATTTTCATGCTTCAAACTTTTGTTAAAATGCTTACCATCATATGCTGTTGTTTTTAAGAGGAGAAATGTAGAACATAAAGGAATTGATTTTTTTTAAAAAAAATTCCATGGCTTTAAATGTCTTGCCTGGTTAGTTTTTGATCGAGTTGAAAAATTACTATAACATAAACTTTCACATTTTGAAACACTGCCACTGCCTATGATGACATCAGAAAAGTAACACCTGAGTCTCGCCTTATGGCATTGCCAGACTCGACAAAAATTATTATATAGCTCATAATTTTTTTTGTTTAAAAATGCCTAGAAAAAATGGAAAATGTTAATTATCTTTACTATGTATTGGTGTATGACATTTCTCTCTGTGTAAACACATCATATATATATAACAAGAATTCCACAGATTTAAATGTCTCGCCTGGTTAGTTATTGATCGAACTTAACATAAACTTTCACAGTTTGACACCCTGCCGCCACCTACGACAATGACACTGGATACGTTATACCTAAGTCTCACTTGGCAATGCCAGGCTTGATAAAAAACAACAAACAAATCATCATTTTAAGTGATTTTTATTATGAAGGTTACTCTAGTGTTTTAAAGAAGCTGAACACATGAATGAATAAAAGATATAAATTAATTTGCATAATTTTTGCTTGTTGCTTTTTCAAACGGGTGCATGATCTCTCTTTTTTTTATAATAATAATATATGAAATAAACAAAAAAAACAAAAAAAACAAAAAATAAATAAATAAACTCTGATTTTTTTCGCAATAAACTTATTGAATATTTATTTATTAAAACAAACTTAAGCCTCAAATTTTTAATGTACAAAACTTTCAAAATAATTAAATAATTTATTTAAAAAAATCTTCCTTTCTGATAGAAAAATATGACAATACCGATCATATTTTATTGCTTGATAATTGTGCGATATTTCTAAATTTCAAACCAAAATGTTCTATATCAAACACAAGAATATGTGTTTCTATTTTTACTGTATAATAAGTTGAAAATTTTTTACCTACATATAAATATACAAAATTAATAAATTTTATTATTGCACAGTGCATGTTCCATTTCCATGGAAACTGCTCTTAAATTCAACAAGCTTTAGTGGTAAAAAACTTAACAGAGAAATTATAAAGTTTATTATTTATAAAAGAACAACAAGGATTATAAATGCTGGACGGACTTACATTATAGAAAAACATTACTTATGAGTATCATGAAAAATACATTAAAAATACATTTAATTTACAAAATTTCTCTTTTTTTAAAAATAACCTTCATTTTTTACAATCTGCATATATACATGAATAAAAATGACAAAACGGTTTTTATATAAAAAGTTGAAATTAAACATCTGTGATACATTAAACATACACATAAAATTTCTATCAAATTTGCCCTCATTTTTAAATAATTTAATAGAATAAGAGATTAAACTATATTTTCTAGAAAAAAAATCTCAAAACTAAGCCAGAAATAAGGAACAAAAAAAGTAAATGATAAATCAGATAGTTTGTATTGTAACATTTCCTTTTCTAAATAAAACAAAATCAAAGAAAAATCATACAATTCTAGTGCACCTCAAAATTTTAAGAAAAAAGCATTTTCAAACAAAATGGCGGGAGAGGATAAAAAAGAATATCTTTAACATCCAATTAGATTACTGTGACTTGAAATATCAAAAGAATCTGGAATGCAAAACGATATCCAGACAACTATCCATCAACATCAGACACGGAATACAGTACAACAACAAATACATGATGAATGGTTACAATATTCCAAGGTTCATATAGTAATAAATAACAATGTGGTTAGATTTTATCTAAATTACATCTGGAATGTCTTATTGTATATCACAGATTGGCTTCAAATTTGATTGGTTATTTAATAAATATTTGAAATTAAAAAAATCATAAAAAAAATTACCACATTTTGTGTTAACAAATCACAACTGAGCAATTGAGGACGGATATTTATATACATAAAATATTTTTAGATACACATACATCTTATATTGTCCACCATTTGGTGGATTGCTTCATTTATTTAAGTATACCTGGTACTTGTTTACAAGCAGAACAAAGTCTGAAACCAAGGACGGATAATGAAAATAAAACTCTAAAATTGTCTGAAATGACAAAATCTATGATTTGAGTAAAATGAGACGTTTTATAGCTTGTTAAAATAAATTAGCTAAATGTTACAATGTAGTTAGGTCAGGATTTATATAAAAATGTTTGTTATATTAAATTATTGTTTCTTTTCACTAAAAAATCAAAGTGAAGTGTCAAAATACTACTAATACTTTGAAAAAAAAAAAAAAACTTATGAAATTCAGGTGTGAAAAGTAATACATATAACAAAATTAGCATCATCGGGAAATTTCACTATTTTAGCGGGTTATGATTTGATCATTATAAATGTCAAAGTATGGTTAAATCCTTGTTTGTCATGCATGTAATGGAGAATTTATAACATTCACAATCATTTTAAAAATGGTAAAAGTCTTCTTCGAGGAAAAATCAGTTATAAGACTGATATTATTGTAAGTCCTGGAAGTTTATTTTTTGGATTTCTTGCTAGACTTGGATGATTTGTCACTAGTTGGTGTTACAAATTCAACTGCCTTTTCTATTCCTGATGGACCTAATTTTCTGCTTTCAATGTCTTTTGCACACTGTTCCAATTTTTCTATTGTTTGTTGCTTTTCCATTTCCATCTTGGTAAGCATTGATTGTTTCTCTTTTAATTGAGCCGATGCTGATGCTGCAAGTTCAGCATGTTTTTGTTTGTCCTTTGAACTCTGCATAAGTGCGGATTCTGAACTTATTTCCTGTTCTAAGCTTCGTATTTGTTCCTGAGTTTCAACAATTTCACGATTAATGGAAGAAAAGTCTGCAGTTAAATTGTCATATTTATCTTGCATAGATTCCTGTAAAGACAAAAAATTATAAATGATCAACTAAAATTTTAACGAATTAAATTTAACCAAACATTCCATACATTCCATTTTTAACTGGTTTCATTGCTCTCTCTCTCTCTCTCTCTCCCCCCCCCTCTCTCTCTCAGTAATTACTTACAAGTGTATCCTTTTAACTGGCTCAGTTGATCCCCCCTCTCACTCAGTAATTACTTACAAGGATATGCTTTTGAATTGGTTCAGTTGCCCCTCTCTATCTTTCTCAGTAATTAGTACAAAGGTATCCCTTTTAACTGTTTCAGTTGCCCCTCCCTCCATTCTCTCAGTTATTACTTACAAGGGTATCCTTTTTAACTGGTTCAGTTGGGCAGTTGTTCATCCTGATTGTCAAGTCGGTTGACAAATGTCTGCCATAAAGCATTTCCTGTCATATTTGCAGACACATATCTAAATGGTGGCAATCTAGTTAAAACTGTGGTCCCTGAAAAAAAAAATTATTGTGGAGATCCTTATGCATGTTTTATTTTCACTGTGGTCTATTTTAACACTTTAAGTATAAACTAAGCAATTAAAATGCAGCACCACAAAGATCAAGTTTGTTTCTTATAATTTCTTATTTTCTTGGCAAGTTTGAGTGATATACACAAGATTAAGTATCATTTATTCAACAACTAGCATGGCTGAATTGCATATCGATGAAACAATGCATCAAATTTTGCAATTGCTAAAGCTATTCCATCTGATCAAATGAAATTTGAGCTACAGGGTTAACATGCAGGGACTATTAACCCATCATAGATTAAGTCTTACTGCACATACTGTTAGTTGCTCCACACCACTTAATCTAGGATAAGTAATGACCTGACTGATAGGATTCATTGCTAAAGATTAAGTTTTAACTTTTTTGTTTTATAATACACTGTTATGTTCATGAAACATACCTGAGGTTGAGTATTTGTCACTGAGAGCCGCTAACTGTTGATCCATACTCTGAGTGGTTCCCTGTGCTTTGCCCTGTTTGATCTTGTCTTCCATACTACCCAGCATGCTTTGTAACTGACTTGTCTTTGAGAAGTTGGAGTACTTAGACAGTCTGAAACAAGTAAAGTTACAGTTTCAACAAATGTCAATGGTTCAGTCTTATAAGAACAATCACTCATAATAACACACATTTTTTGCATTTACGATCACAGCAATGTATAAACAAAACGGTGTCCAACTTCATTTGTAACTAATATTTTCTCAATCAACTTCATCTGTAACTAATATTTTCTCAATTCATGTTAAATTAAATAATTTATTTCATTGAGAAATCAAAATATATATTAAGTGAATAATTTTTTAAAATTTTTTCTTCACAATTCTTAGATGTTTCCAAAATTTTAGTTTTTTCATACTTTTTTTGTTTGCATGATACCACACTGCAAAATTACTCTTAAAAATAAACATAAGATCAATAGAAATAATTATCAAATCAGTCTTATCTTAAAACAGCAAAACTATGATTCAACAAATTATCACAAATTTTAATGCATGTAAATTTGTAAGAATAAAATGACCTTAAAATAAAACTACTGCCAATATCTTAATTTGACAACAATGCATGCATTTCTTGTTTTAGAACAGGCTCTGGCCAAATTATAAAAATAAAAGTATGCATATGCAAAATAATCAAAATGTTAAGTTTTTAATGAAAATAAATAATTGAATTAAAAGATATAAAAAATTTCCAAATTTAAAATAATGATAAAATCAGTAAGTTTTTGTGTAATGTATACTTTACCTGTCCTGCAGTCTGTCTTTATTGAAGTGTACACCCTCCATATCTGTACCTGGGAGGAGTTTTACATCCAGCAAGTCATCCACCATCTTAATCTTCTCATCCTCCGTTTTACAATCTCCAAACAGTGCTTGTAACATCTGTACAGCAGCTTGTCCAACACTCTTCTGTCCACCAGAGTTAGGGAGCATTGTTACGTCTATAGCGGGCAAAGAATAAGTCATCACACACCACAGCTAAGGCACGATGGTATTCTCTCATAAAATCAGGATTGCTATCATCTCGTAGATCTCCTAAATAAAAATATTAAGTAAGAAATGTTAGCATATAGTATAATCAACAACATATGGATAAACATATTTTACCTAGAAGAATTTAAAAAACCTTACGTAATGTTATTTTTATTATGTAGATATGATATAGAAAAGTTGCATCTTTCTTCATGCAAAATACCTGCTGCTTCTTCAATAAATAATAAGTTATATTAATTTCATTAATAAAAAGTAATTACATTTAGCAAATACCACAGTACATGCATTTTTATGTTTTCACTCTATGGTGCTTGAAGTCATACCTCAAATATATCATTCCCTTTCCACTGACAAGCAGAATTAAATGATGTAAAGAGTTGGGTCTGTATTATTTATCCTTAAATGTTCAAGCAGTCCATACTTGATATAATTAGTCTAAGAAAAAAAGTGGCATACCTGCTTTGATATGAGCCAATGTGTGTACAAGTACAACTAAGAAAGTCACCAACTGTGTCAAGTCTTGTAGCACGAACATACAAGATACGATTATTGGCATCGAAATGGAAGGAGTTACGGAAAGGGTTTCTTGCTAAATGTGGGTTAGATGGAGTCTTATCTGCTAACAAGATTGTCACAGGTGAATGTTGGCATCGAGACACAACCAAGTCCGAAATAAAACATCCAAATTTGTACACAATGAATGTCCTAGCATTTAATTTATTGATATCAACTGGCTTTAAGGTATCATCATTCTCCCAGCCAGCGTCTTTAGTGTCCTAGGTAACCCTCTCCTGAAATTTACAATATGTAGTAATATTATCAATTCTACATCATCATTTTTAGATTAAAATGCTGAGATTGCTGTTAAGGATATTATGTATAGAATACACAATTTTTATTCCCTCTTTTTACTTCTATGGTCAATGCAGTCAAATGAACTAAGCAATAATGACAAAATTATTAAAATTACATGAACTACAATTACAACAACAATCATTATAAGTTACCTAATTAAATTTCAATAAATGTTGTCCTTAGCAATGTTGCCTCACAAAAATTAAGTACAATGTGATAACTTGAAAGGAGCTATTTGTGGCCTTAAGGAAGGGAAACAACTCTGTCATTACCAAATTGATATATGCAGTATATGATATGAACTATGTACATACAGTCTTTACTTGACTGTAATTGTCACACGTAATGTTGGTAAGATATTTATATATTCCATACCTGGTTGCATCTTGTGTTTTGGAGATTCCAATCCACCTTCTGATATTGTTTTCTTGATGTCTTCCAACTTCTTGTACATTGGTGATGCCATTAGAAGGGCCATTAACTCTGCCTCATTTAGAGGTGGTGCCATGGCATATGTCTGTGGTGCATTGTCCATTGTGGGTTCTGGTTGACTTGGTGCTGAAGAAATGTCTGGAATACTTGAAGCTTTTCCTATTGGAGCTGGTCTTGGCATGGCTTGATCTATGTTTATACTCTCTTGAATTGTTAATGCCTGTAAAGACAAATAAATTGTGGGTAAAATCATTGGACATAAATATAATTATATTCCTGGCCAGCCACTGAGATGCAACATCAGAGACAGGAACCAATATTTTTTTGTTATGTGGCCATGATAAAAGTTGCATCAATTTAATGATACTGCTGAACAATTTATCAAGAATGTGACTGATTGCTATGATTATTCTTTGAAATCAAATTACAAGTTACTCTTTCAAACAAGTACAAAATACAAAATCAAACATTTTAAACAAGACTTATAGCAGTATTTCAGATTATCAATTGTTTTTGTATCATGTTCCCAGTCAGTGATTGCAGATATAGGTCACACAACATATTTTTAGTGTTGACTGTTCTAGAGTAATGTCCCTTTAAATTTATTATAAACAATGACAAGTTTAGGTACTTTAACAGTAAATGTATTACATTGGCCTGTGGCAGACCAAGCAGAATAAACTATGAATACCTCATCTGTTTTGAGACGATTAGCTTCACTTCTCTGTCTGGCATCCATTTCTCTCTTATGATCTTCAAAGTTTTCTTTAAGTTCAGCTCTCTTCTTTTGTAATCTCTCTTCTCGTTTTCTCTTCAATCTGTCTTGTAAATTACTCTGCATGCGCATTTTGTCTGCTTCCATTTTGTTGAGTAAGTTCTGTAGATCTTTCTCATGTTGTTCTATTAACCTTCTCTGATCATCTTCACTGGCTCCTTGCTGTTTGAGTTTTGCTAATTCTTCCTGTTAAAATTAGAAAGTATATAACATATACAAGTTTTCAGAAACCATTAATGCCAATGGTAATGAGCAAATAAATCAGGGATCATGTCCTAAACTGCTAGTGTTTTGATGACATTAAATGCTTATATTAAGGAAGAAAAAACATACTTCTTTATCCTTCCTCAATATCTAAGAGTTTCTGCATAAAGTTTGAATTTTGCGAGTTTTTACATGTAGTTGACAGCTTATATAGATAAACTTGTGAACAAATTTGCAGTAAAACATTGATTCAATAGTAAAGTCAAATTTTGGAATTATAAAAGCAACTGACAATAATTAACGAGTCTTATATAGAAGATCAAACTGGGACTTCAGGTGATAAGGGAGGTCGCAAGATATATAACAGGGTATTGAGGAAAGGTTTTACTATATATTAAATAAATTGAAGACAATTTTGCTTATCTTATTTTGTCATCCATTAAATTTGCAAAGTAGAAACATAAAAATACAATGAATTATGATGATTAAACTATTATTACTTAGTTCCATTAAAACAGATTTTCACCAGAGGATGAACACTAAAGTATACAAATAAATGCAAATATTGTTTCTCATGAACATAAACTGATACAAAATTTTCTTAAGGACCGTAAGTTATCTCCTCTCGTTAAATAGGGGCCTGTAAAGCACACACTTATGGATCACAGGGCCTCTCACCACCTAGGTTTGAATCCCACTCAGGACAAATCCTAGTTTGAGAGTTTGTCAGTTCATTTGCCGAAGGTCGGTGGTTTTCTCTGGGCACTCTTGTTTTATCCACAATATCAGAACTGACCGCCATTAAAATTAGTGAAAGAAAATTGACTGGGGCGTAAAATGCCATTACTCCACTCCACTCCTCTCGTTCAAACCTACCTGCATTTTCTGTTTTCTGTCTCGTATGAGATCTTCTTTACGTTTGTTTAATGATTCTATGTTTTTGTCGTATTTCTCCTTCTCTTTGTTTGTTTCCTGTTCAAGTTGTTTGGAATATGCTTCCATTTCAGCATCTAGTCGTTTCTTTTCATTTTTCTCAAATTCTACAATGATGACAAAATCAAAAGAAATCAGTTTATAAACAAGGAAAGAGCAGATAGAAAAAGTATCTAAAACAATAGAAATAAATCATATTATCAGTAACAACTTATGTTAAAAGTCAAACAGAAATTTATTTCAAAGGATTTTAAAATCATCTAGGTCATTAGAGACTCGTGTAAAACCTAACAGTGGATGGCTTACAGATCATATTGCCTCTCACTGCATACGTTTAAAACCCACCTGGTCAGATCCTAGTTTAGAGTTTTGTCAATACACTGACCAAAGGTTTATGGTTTTTTCCATCATTCTAAAACTGACCGCCTCAATAAAAGTGAAAATATTTTGACTGAGGCAAAGAATATTATTACTCAAATAAAATAGAAGACAAAATAAAATAATAAATACCTAAAGGTGGATGATTTATGTGCACAAAACAGATTTCACATTCGGAAAATACTGACTCATGATTTAAGATCTGTTTGCTGTAGACTTAGACAGACTCCAACACATTCAATGAGCATGACATTAAATGCCATATTGCTTCATTCTCTATAGCAGTAAAATTTATTGGTACCAAAAGGTATTCCTGACAATTAATATCTTCCATAAAAATAAGTCCCATGTACTCAGCCATCTACTGATCTAGATATACCTTAATTAAATAAAGACTACATTTGCCTTTATAAAATGATTAGTGAGGTATACCTTCTCTTTCCCTCTTGAGTTTTTCTGCTTGTTCTTTACTTTCTTGTTCTAGTTTTTGTTTAACACCTTCTAATTCTTCTGCTGCTAATTCTGCTTCCTTCACTCCTTCATGATTTGGTGAGAATTCCTTCAAGGCTTTAGCAAATTCCTAAAACAAAAAATCAAATACATATGTATTACATTTATCTTTAGTCATTACTAGCTTCTTCTTCATGAATTGTCATATTTCCAATTTCAGTGAAGTCTTTGAAGCCTTGGTACATAGTGATCTAGAACACTGGTTTAAACACTACAGCAACTCTAATTTTCTAGGATTAATCCAATATTGGCAGTTCTTATTGCAAGAAACTTTTTAAGTTTGCTTGCACAGGGTCAGTGGTTTTCTCCGAGAACCCTGGTTTCCTCGCTTGTTTCAGAAATGACTTTGTGTATATACCAGTGAAATCTTTAATGGGGGTGTGGTGGGCTGGGATGGTGGTTGTTAAAACATCATAATTCCACCCTATTGTAATCTGATAGATCATACCTTGTAATGTTTTTCCTTCAGATTAAGCTTGGCCCTGGCATATCTTACTTCCCAGTCTGTTAGAGCACCTTTCTCGATCTCCCGTTCTTCCTCTGACAATCTCTTCTCCAGACCAGATAACTCTAACTGTTGTTTGTTTAGTAGCAGTGTTCTTTGTTGTTGTAGCTCCTCTGGACTTAATCCCTTCTTCTGGAAATTCAAACATTATAAAAGTTTTACTAATATTATCAACTCTCATACTTATGTGGACTTATTCCACACAAATTCCTACAACTCTCATATTTAAATAATTTCATTATCATTCCCTTAGTTTCATATTTTGAACCAATTAAGCTCTTTTCTACTGGAATAAAGTTCAAACAAAATATTTTTAAAAATTTTCAATTAATTCTCACTCTATCAAACCATTTATTAAAATTGAGCAGATTTTCATAGTTCTAATTAAGCTTGAACTTTTTATCCTCATCTCAAAGTTTATTGTATCATGTGTACTGATCATAAATCATATCTATAATGCTGCCAGATTATGGTGATAACGTTGTTTGAGTATCTCATCTCTCATTTTATTGTATTATCTCAAATCTTACCTGTAATACTGTCAGTTTATGTTGATGACATTTGAGCATTTCATCTCGGAGTTTGTTTCCTTTATCATGAATCTTACCTGTAATGCAGCCAGTTCATCTTGATGATGTATGAGCATTTCATCTTGGAGTTTGTTTCCTTTATCATGAATCTTACCTGTAATGCAGCCAGTTCATCTTGATGATGTATGAGCATTTCATCTTGCAGTTTGTTTCCTTTATCATGAATCTTACCTGTAATGCAGCCAGTTCGTCTTGATGACGTTTGAGCATTTCATCTCGGAGTTTGTTGTATTTATCGTGAAGTTTACTTAAAGCATCATCTATCATTAGTTTCTTTTCTGCAGCATATTGTTTATCTAAGTCTGCAATTTCCTAAAAGAAATACAAATTCTCCATATTACAATTATATCTAAATATATTACATTAATAAATTAGAGTAACATCAATGGTGTAAACATGTACACATATATCCTATAAAGGAATCTCTTTGAATAGTTGATACAAATATGATGCCATTTTATTGTTAACCTTTTCATGCTTTCTATTATTCAAGAGTAAATGTTTTAACACTATACTGACATTATTGCAGCTATATGGGAAGAAAACACAAATAAAAACCAATTTAAAATATTTTCAAAGTAGATACATTATCAAAGACTTTTAAAACAATAAGTTAAATCAATGTTAAATCATTTAAATCAGATAATTGTTTTTAAAAAACCTGCAAGGTGCTCATAGCTTTGTTAGCTTAACAAGATGACTTGTCAACATTTAAATCTTCAGCTTTTGAAATTTAATGTTGAAATTAATATTATATACTTATCATCATCAATTAACAGCTTACTGAATTCTGTTAATTTTGAATGCAAATATTTTTTATATGAAATACTGAATTTGCACTAACAAAATGCTTATGGAACAATTTTTTGACAAAATGGGGTCGACATAAAATTGCAGTTTATTTTATTGAAGGAAAATATAAAATAGTTAATTTTCACTTAGTTATAAACTGCTGAAGCGAACAAAGATTTTGAATAACTGGGTCCATGTAAAATTGTGATTTATTTTTCATTGAAGGAAAATATAAAATTACCTGTGCATGTCTGTTAGCAAGGACAGCTCTGATAACTTTATCACTGTCTTCCTCTCCATTTTGTTTTATACCTTCTACAATGGCCGCCTGTTCAACGCCTTTAGCCTGTACCGAAAAATTAAAAATATGTCAATGCAAACACTTAAGTTGGTATTACATTTTGAATTTCTCTCTTCTCTCTCTCTCTCTCTTTCTCATATTTCAATTCAATGCCACCAGGTGACTGTATTTGTCATGCTTGGCAAAGCAGTTAGAATGTTAAGAACCATGATGCCTAACTGTTTTTAAAATTTGACTTTTTTACCTGTATAATGGACCAAGTGGCTTGACATGTCATTGTAATGAAATTGGATCAAGCATTCTAGCATTACAAGTCACCATAAGCACACACTAGAAGAAAAAAGATCATAAATACTTACATGTTATTATAACCACAAGGAACTGAAAGGATTTTGGGATCTTTTTAATTCCATGGTTAAGTAATCATTAAGATCTTGTACCAAATTTCCTGGTAACTTTAATTTTAAAATCCAGAGTGCTTGAAAGAAAAAAGCTGATCCCTTCTTCAAAATGTTTTTCATCAGAAATTCAACTCTTGTATACAGAGGGTGCACTGAAGCAGCTAAGAACTAATTTAAAACATTTTTATACAGAGAAAGTGAACATTTTTAATTAACAGCAGCATTTATTGACAAAATAAAAGCTAATCTTACCTGCTTTAATCTAACTTCATCTAATTCTTTCTTTTGTTCAAGCATTTCTTTTGTCACTGCTACATCTTGTTTTCTTCTAAGTTCGTCCATCTTTCTTCGTCGTCTATTGGTTAATTTTTCACGCAGGTTTAAGAATTGTCTGTTTCTTTCACTGTCTAACTTCTCCGTTAGGTCTTCAAGTTCTTGTTCATGTGAGGCTATCAACTGTATAGAAATATATAATATCCATATATATATATATATATATATATATATATATATATATGGTATTATATACAATTAAAAATTCTTATAATACAAACAAATGTAGTTATTCAAGTCTTGAATGATCTTAAATCATTTTTTTATTTTCTTAAAAGTAAAAATAAAAGTATCTGGCTTGGGCAGCCATATATTTAGGACAATATGATATACACACTTTCAAGGATAACCTTTAAACTACAAGAAATGCCCTTTGTATTGTTTAATAATTATTTCCTTGAAAAACAACATAATAATTCTCAAATAGTTGATCAGTATGTCTCATCTTGTGTTCTAATGGTATTTCTTAGGTAACCATGGTAACAACATATCTCCTTATCAAAAACCTCTTTGACATATGTAACACAGAAATGCACATAAGTAGAAAATAAAAAATTGATTAAAGATTTGTACAGAAAATCATATGAGATGAATTATGATTGATATCTGAAAGAAATTTAACAATTTACATGTATCCAAAATGACAGTGATGAAGAATTACGAACAGTGAACATATAATAGTATACTTACGGCTCGTAACTGTTCATCAGACAGATCTGTTCTAGCTGCTAATTCTGCTGCCTGTCTGTTCTTCTTTTCTCTTATCAGTTTCTCTTGTTCAGCATCAAGTTCTTTCTTCAAGTTACGTTCCTCTGTGTAACTTTCTTCATCAAGTTTAGATGACAATTTCTCTCGATCTTGTTTTTGACGCTTCTTTAATTCTACTTTAGTACGTTCCTAAATTGATAATTATTTAGACATACTATATATTTGTTTTGAAGGATTATTTTTGTTCTTTTATATCTTCGACAATCCATTTCATTTAATGATTATAATAATTATATGTCTTTGCAATCAAAATATTAATTGCCATACATTTTAATTATATGTCTTTGCAATCAAAATATTTAATTGCCATACATTTTCACAAAATAAAAAGTTTAATTTGAAAAGATGGGTCTTACTTAAGTCTATAATGCCACTGCGGTGGTAGAGTGCTCGCTCCGTAAGTGGAAGGTTGTGGGTTCGAACCCCGGCCAGGTCTGACCCAAGACTTGAAAGTGGGTAGTGACTATTCTTTCGCCAAGCACTCGGCATTACGAAATGAAAGTCACAGCTCTTTCGGATGGGAACTTAAAATAAATGAGGTCCCGTGTCATGGCAGGCATGGCATGATAAAGAACCCTGCTGTATAATGCCATCAGTGCAACGCACAGGCAAAATTTCTGTACTTTCGCCTATAGCTGGCGAGGTCTCGATATAAGTAAAATGTTCTTGACTGGGAAGTTAAACACCATTACTCAACTCACTCACTCTTACTACTTAAGTCTATCAAAAGTTACGAAACATTTGTAAAAGTAGGACACAGCTGCAAAAACAGTTGTAAAAGACTGGAGGACCAGTGTGTTGCCACTGGTGAAGGTCATAATTTCAAGTCATTCATCAATTTTCAAATTTCAAATACTGCATTTTACCTGGTGCTCCAATTAATTAAGAGAACAGAGTATCAATTAGTTCACCTGGTGCCAGGATAATTTGACTAAGAAATGGGTATGTTTGTCTGCAGCATATTGACTCTGAGAGCTAGCACCTTCACAAAAAGTTGTCAGTGAATTAGGGCTAGTACAAAGCCGGCCAATATACACACTTGCACGACTTGTATATTTAGAAACTAGTTCTTAAAAAAATTCTAAGGAGTCAATAAACTTGCTGTCATCAAGTATAGCTGAAAAACTGCTGATGTGATGTCAAACAACAGTAAAACCAACCATCCAGCTGTAAAGTTTAAACACCATTAATTTACCTGCTCTTTCTTCAATGCTTTTTCTTCACTAGACTCTCCATAATTTACTTGTGGTACATGGGCTAGGTCTATATCAGTAGGTTGTGTTCCAGAACCCCCTTGTCTCATCTGTTTGTTTTGCTCAGAGATGATTCTTTGTGCCTCCTCTTCCTCAGCACGTCTTCTTGACTCCTTCAGTTTACGATTTCTCCTTGCTGCCAGTTTTGCCTGTAAATCACCCATCTGTCTATCTCTCTCTAGAGAAAGTTCTTGGTTAAAGTTTTCTGAATCTCTCTGGTAATCTGTCATCAGTCGTTGTAGTTTCATCTGCTGAGCTTCTGGTGTCATATTGGAAACCTTAACATTCATATAAAAATACTGAAATGTAGTTGTTGATGAAATTTAACAAGTACTAAAATTCACAATCCTTTAATTTTTAATTTCATAATGTTGTATTCTTAAACATAAAAAATTCTCCTCGGGGAGAATAGTCACAACAAAACCATCACAAACATAAGCGTACAAGATTAATTATCAAATGAATGTTACTACTTCGTTCATGAAGTAATAATTTCTTTCACAAAAATTATAAATTTAGTTTTCATCAAGATCGCTATTTATCAACAGTAAATGTTTTAATTCTACATGGGCATTTTTATTTTTCTTAAAAATCTCATACTGACCTCTTTAAGGATATCCCGATGTTTCTGTTTAGCGGTTGATGTATGATCATCATCTATTGTCTTACTAATTCTCTGTTTGTGTTCATTTTCTTCAGCGTTCATCTCAGCTTCCAAAGCTTCGAGTTCTTGTTGATGAAGACGTTTTAGGTATTCCAGTTCACGTTCCAGATCCTCTGTATTGCCTCCTTCAATCATTTTAGATGATAACTGAATTAAAATTAGAAATATTTTTAATATCAACATCTAAATAAAACTTGAGATAATGGAAAGATTTTTGGTCAATTGAACATTTTCAGAACGTTTTTAATCAATAATTTATCAAAACTAGTTATCAAACTAGTCATAATTATTTACATACCCTGGTAATTGAGAAAGTTTTGAAACAATCTGCTGTATACCTTAAACACTTTGCCATAAGCACAAAATATAATTGCTAATTCAATAGTTGCTGTTAGAATCAACATTATTATACTTCAGAAGTAGAGTGGAGTGGAGTGGAGTAATGGTGTTTAAAGCCTTAGTCAAATTTTTGTCCCTTATATCAAGACGATCAGTTTCTGAAGTACTAGGAAAAAACTATGAACCTTCAGCAAGCTAACTGACGAGCTATCTCGCACTAGGATCTGTCACAGTGGAGTTCGAACTTATGCCATGAGAGGCAGTGTAATCTGTTAGCATGCACTTTAGACCACCTGCCAACCAAGTCCCATTTCGCTTCAAGATCTCATCCAGATTAATATTACTACCTGAAACATTTGTGTATCATTTTTTGACTTCATTATTTTTTATTTATAAGTGTCCATAAAAATGTATTTTTACTATGCATTTTAATAAACTTACCTCACTGAGTTCCGTCTCCTGTTCATCACGTAACTTAGACAACCGTTTTCTACGTCTGTCCGCTAGCTTGTCGTGTAGATGAGACAGCTGTTGTTCTCGTTTGTTATTATGCAGTTTAGCTAGATTTTTCTCTGATTCTAAATGTTTCTTGATAAGTTCATCATGCTGTTGTGAGGTGATAATTCCTTGTTGAGCTAGTCTTCCCTGTAATATACATGACAATTTCTTTTTTAATCTTTATACAAATTCAAGAGTAATATACACCTCTACAGAAAACATGAAATAGTCTGGAAACGAAACTCGGATGCACAGACACATGGTCACACAGAAGCACGAACTGATAATATCCCCTTCCGGATCTCATCAGCAGGGATAACAAAGTTAATAAAAATGATGTTAAAAGCAGAGTGCAATAAAAAAAAAAGGCTTTAGTATAACAAATATGATATTTCATTTTCATCAAGATATCAACAGCAGCAGTTAAGTTGCTGATATTTACACATTTGCAGAGAACAGAGATGACTTCATTTTGTATCATGCCTATCCTGAAAAGATGCATCCATTTCTGAAAGTCTAAACTTAATAACCCAGAACTAGAGATGAAATGGTAAAATTACATTCAACACCATTAAAATTTTAAAATCAATTAACACAAATGTTAATCATAAATGTAATGTTAAAGTTAGCTAACTAACAACTTCAAAAAATTTAATAGATAAACATGGCAATTAAATACAATTAATAAATTATATGCCCAACAAACTCATTATGTTTTTTCCTACTAAGATGAGATCAACATATTAAAAAAGGTCAAAGTGGGAATTACTAGTCTCACTAACTCACCAAGTGTTCCTGTAGTTTTTCAGACATATGTTTTCGTTCTTCTTCACTCATGTTGTGGTCAATATCAGTTACTCCTTTGGCTGATCCAGCAGCCTCCTCTGCCTGCAGAGTATCAAGTAATGATTGTGTGTTCCTAAGTTTTATATCAGCTCGATCTTCATTAACCTCTGGTGGTGGTGGCAGACCAACCTGCTCAGCCTATTAAACAAAAACAAAAAACAAAAGCTTTATTAAGTAATATGACAACACGATTGTCTATTGCATTATTTTAAACATAACTTCTTTCTCTGCAATATGAATTCAACAAAGTATAAATAAATCAATAAGTATATATGTCAGTAAAAGTCAAGAGCTGTCTTGTCTTACAATTATTCCATAAAAAATCTGATAGCTGTCAATCAAAGAACTTTAAGTTTTAGATACCAACATTTAGGCAGGGTAGAAAGTTTAGTACTTTAGGCAGGAAAACTTAAATTAATAATTATTTTAAAAAAAAGCAAATATATGTTTTCTTTGTAGCATATATATAAAACATTATTAAACACAAAAAAAATTATATTTAAATATTTTAAATTTACATGCATAATTACATTACCTCTTGTTGGTGTTTCTCATGTAGCAGTTGCTCTTTCTTTTTTCTCCTCTCTGCTAACCTACGGCGAAGATCCTCTGCCTGTCGCTCTTTGTCTATGTTATGTTTATTCATGCTTGCTTCAAGTTCTCGTTCATACTGACCCATTATATCTTTAACCTGACCATCCTTCAAGTCTCCTGTTATACAAAATTTAAGAAAATAATTTTTTAAACTGTATATTTTCAGATCATTACAAATAACCACTATCAATGCCAGTATCAAAGTAATTTTTAGTGTCAGAGCTATTCTGGCAGTGCCAAGGCAGTCATTAAGTTTCCTTTGTCGAAGTCATTCTTAGTGTCAGTGCTATTCTGGCAGTGCCAAAGCAGAGACAAAGCAGTCATTAAGTTGCCAGTGTCGTCATTATTCTTAATGTCAGTGCAAAGGCAGAGACAAGGCAGTCATTAAGTTGCCAGTGTCATCATTATTCTTAATGTCAGTGGCAAGGCAGAGACAAGGCAGTCATTAAGTTGCCAGTGTCATCATTAATCTTAATGTCAGTGGCAAGGCAGAACCAAGGCAGTCATTAAGTTGCCAGTGTAATCATTATTCTTAGTGTCAGTGCCAAGGCAGAGACAAGGCAGTCATTAATTTGCCAGTGTAATCATTATTCTTAGTGTCAGTGCCAAGGCAGAGACAAGACAGTCATTAATTTGCCAGTGTCATCATTATTCTTAGTGTCAGTGCCAAGGCAGAGACAAGACAGTCATTAATTTGCCAGTGTCATCATTATTCTTAGTGTCAGTGCCAAGGCAGAGACAAGACAGTCATTAATTTGCCAGTGTCATCATTATTCTTAATGTCAGTGGCAAGGCAGAGACAAGGCAGTCATTAAGTTGCAGTGTCATCATTATTCTTAATATCAGTGCCAAGGCAGAGACAAGGCAGTCATTAAGTTGCCAGTGTCATCATTATTCTTAATGTCAGTGCTGTTCTGTCGGTGTTCTTGTAGATTTTCTATTAATCCCCCACTCGTATGATCTATAGTCTGTTTTCATTTTAATCATATGGTTATAAGTTACCTTGTAGTTTTCCTACTAGTCCACCACTTATCTGATCTATAGTCTGTTTCCGTTTATCTTCCTCCATCTGTGTGAGTTTTTCTAACGCTTCTTGTTCTTCCTTCTCGAGTTCTCGCTCTAACTGAAGTTTTTCACCATTCTGTCTTCTAAGTAACTCACCCTTCAAATTACAAACAATTATAAATATAATTTCAAATTTCACGACAACATCACATTTTAAGACTCAGAAGAAAACATTATTGCTTTGAAAAAATCAACAAATTTAATGCAGTTTTTTAAGTTGGATTTTGTCCCTTTTATATTTTTTATTTTTTTGGAGGGAGGGAAGTCAAATCTTCAAACAAATATACATGTATTTGAATCATCTTCTTTATTTTATCTAACACTGAACCTGAAATCCAGTGTTTTTAAATTTCAGTTCATTGAAAATTAAAAATTTAGATTCTGATATATCATTAGAAATAAACAACATCCTTGGTCAAATTAAACTGGCATTCTGAAAAACACTTAATTTTACAATACCTGACATAAAGAATCCTACTAACCTGTTTGCCACCAGCAGTGCCACTGACATTGATATTAGTGACATTATCACCAGTTTGTCCAGGGGCACCTTGTTGTAACTGTTCCCATGTAGATTTATTTATAGGGATACTTCCATTATTTAGTTTATCCAGTAACAGTTGAAGGGCTAACATTAATTCTTCTTCACGATTTCCACCTACAGAGAATTACACAACATATACATGACAAATACAGGTAATGAAATAAAACAATTAAGGCTCTAATTATCTTTTATCCTGCTTACTTTTTTTTTATTATGTTACTGTTTAGTGGATATTATTTGCAGTAAATTTTAATTTCCAAATATTTGTGGTCGATTCCAGTAAATAATCAAACATAAACTGCAAAAATTTGACATTAAAATAAAACATTATACAATATTTAAAATTATTTGACATTATTAAAATAAAACATTATACAATATTTAAAATTATTTGACATTATTAAAATAAAACATTATACAGTATTTAAAATTTAACATTATTAAAATAAAACATTATACAATATTTAAAATTATTTGACATTATTAAAATAAAACATTATACAATATTTAAAATCTAACATTATTAAAATAAAACATTATACAATATTTAAAATTATTTGACATTATTAAAATAAAACATTATACAGTATTTAAAATTTAACATTATTAAAATAAAACATTATACAATATTTAAAATTTGACCACTTTTGGCTTTATAAGAGATTCCTTTACTGTTTGTGTTAATAAGTTTGCAACAGCAATTATTGAACATTTTCATAAAAAATCTTATAAATATGAATGAATTTTAGTATGGTTCAATCAACACAAATAAGAGATAATAATTATTTATATTTTCATTAGCATTATATAACGTCATACCTGTAAATTTGTTTCCAGCTCCTCCTAGCTGAATGTTGGCATTTACAATGTTTGTATCAGATCCTGATCCCTGTAGGTTATCCTTATCCTTCCTAGCTCTCGCTTCTGCTCGTCTTTCAAGTTCTTCCAGTTTAGCTGGATCCATGTTCTGTAGAAGTCGCTTCAATTCTTCATTCTGTTTACATATCTTATTATAGAATTTACCCAGATCTTCTTCCTGTCTCGCAAGCTGAGATGCTAGATGTAGGTTCTGGTCCTCAAGTTTGTCATACAGAACTCTGACATTGAAATTTTCCAAGTCCTGCTCACCTTTCACAGCTAAAGTGCAGAAATAAAATTAAAATTATTTGCCATCTAATACTAAACCTAATACTACTCATGGTACTAGGTTATTAAAAAATGTCAGAATCATTTATACCTTCATACGATATAAGGCAACCAAGAAATCATGTAACAATGATAATCCAATAGGCCACCCACATGACACAATAGTGGCCTTTACACGTTGGTTGGTAACCAAGACAAATATGTAGTGTCTTTTGTAGGCAACCCAGAGAAACCAAAATTGGCATTTATGCACTAGCCAGAGAACACAGGTAGTGGTGTTGGTGACTAGGTAGCTGCCATACACTGTAAAATAAAATGATTAGAAGCAAAGTGGAGTAATGGTGTTTTATGCTACAGTCAAGATTTTTTTATTTACATCGAGGCAGTCAATTCTGGGATAGCATAGGAAACCAGAGTGCCTGGATAAAACCTTCAGCAAGCAAACTGACAACATTTCTCACATATGGATCAGCTGGAGTGGTATTTAAATTTGGGCAGTTAGAGGTAGTGTGATCTGTTAGCATGTGCTTAGAACCACTTGACCACTGAGGCCTCATTATGACTAAAAAAAAAAAGGTAGCTCCTATACAGTTTTCTAAAAATAAATGACTTTTAAAGTTGAACTGACTGAATTTTTATCCTACTTAGTTTGCTTAAATTTCCTGAACCAAAACTGACAAAATGATATTCTGTGAACAAAAATTGTTATTTCTCTTTTAACAAAGGGGGATAAACCAAAAAAGTGAAGATAGCTGGAGTATTAAGTTTATCTAATGGAGATTGGGAATAAAAAGTTCACTTACATATAGAGGCTAATGCTTCAGCTTCTGCTCCATCTCCAAGTGGACGTTCTCCAAGGTCTAATCCCTCACTGTAATAAATAAAATATGATTTAACTAAAATAAACCACATGTATTCTTGAAGCAGTTATAATAATAATAATCTATTATCCTCATGCAGTTTCTTTTCATAATGACAACTAACTCCAGTTAATGACAAAAGCTACAAAAACCAGTGAGATAAAATCATTATTCACCAAACCTAGAATGGAGTTGGACAATATGCAACATGTCCACCAAATCTGAACCTTTCTGACTGAAATGAGTGAAAACACAACAAACAACCTTTTATTAACCTAACTAAATTCAGTGTGTAGTTAATTCTAACTAGATAATTAAAATAACTGTTTTTTTTTTTTTTTTTTTTTTTTTTTTTTTAATATATATTCTTAGTAATTGTTACAGGGGATACAACTCTGTGCAAGGAAGATAAATATTTGTAGCTTATACATACTGAGATTTTTCAGGCCAGTGGTCAGAATCATAGCGAATATATTTTGGCACTTCTGGTGGTACTCCTAATCTACGATATGTAGGCTTCCAGTGTTTCATGGGATAAAATCCAGCTTCTCTTGGCTTCCATACAATCACTGCCACTATTAGTAATACTATAAGTGCTCCGAAAAAGACAAGCATACCTAAAATAGACAACAAATAGAAAGGATATATAACACACAATTCATCTATTATCAGAATAGAATACATGTACTTTTCACACAAAATGTTGTACCTATTTACCATCAGCTGCTGATACCTTCCAATGCCTATCCACAGTTAGATGCACAGATAGAGGAGTTTTATAATTATGAACTTTTATACTAGACCTCACTATAATGCCCATCAATAAAGTAGAAACCTTAATATAATATTGAGGTCCTGAAGTGCATTTGTTTTACATTTATGAGTCTCAATCAATTTATCCCCTACTGGTAACCCTTTTTTATTTAAATGACCAAGGTGAATTGGTGGTTAAAGCATTAGCCTTTAAACGAAGATGTAGGTTTGACCCCAGTCAAAAGTAAGTGAGAAAGGTTGTAACTGGCCTTTCTGGTTGGCTGGGTACCAGTACAATAGACTCTGTAGTCTTAAAATGTATATCTGAGACATGGTGGGTGAATGTTCTAGCACTATGAGGGTCAACATCAATGTAAACTAGTACAGAAACACCTACACACTTACACACCACTTAAACTTGTGTTACGATCAATTAATGAAAATTTCTCTGCATGAATAGCTGAAAATAGCTGATGGGATGTAAAATAACATTCAACCAACTTTAATTTTTTCTTGTTTCAAGTCAAATACACACCAATTTTAATTTGTGATGTCACAAAAATGCGAGCATTCATTTTAGAACAAAAAAATATCAATAGACAACTTATACATACCCCAGATAAGTCCCCAGTCAGGTTCTTCATTACTGGGTGAAGATTTATAGAATCCAAGACCAATTATATTATTAGCTGTAGCTGCCTGGATAAAAGACGAGGTGGAATCACACAGCGTTCCTGATGGTTTCACCGAAATTAACACTTCCCTAAAATAATAAAAAGTATTATCATAGATATGTTTATTAATGCAAAAACTTTCAAAAAATATTAGGTTTTACTTGTGTTGGAAAGACACTAAAACTGATATAACCACAAGCAAAATTTGAAATGCATGCTGAGATTTGAATAATCAGTTTGTATAAAGTATCAAAATTGTAAGATGACCTGGAAAAAAAGTTGAATTCAAATTAATGAAAGTTAAATTAAAAAGCTATTCAAACTATCATTTCAATTTATCTGTAATTTCAATTCTTAAAATTGAATGCTCCCAAATGTTGTGAATGTACTCTAGTTTCTCATCTTTAAGCATTTTGGGCACCCTCAACTATTATAGTTTCTCACCTCTGGGCATTTTGGGCATCCTCAAATACATAATTTCCAGCTTCAGTGAATACAAAAGCAAAAGTTGATATATTACTATTTGTATTTTCAATCATGGTCTTCAGAGATGTAAACTGTCCGTAATCGAAGGTAGGATTAGTGTTGTATAAACTCAGTTTATTATAAACTGGGTAGTTGCTCTTGGTTCGGTCTGTATCATTGATGGTAATTTTAAACAATACCATGTCATTCAGTTGTAAGCATAATACAGGATTTGGTATATGGTTGCTAGGGATTGTTGCTAAGAGACGACGTCTACCAGCATATCCTGCTGCTGATGTGCTTCCAGAACCGATTTCATTTGCTGTCACTGTTAACAAAAAATTCTATCTATAAAAATATATTTCTACAGTTCTTTTTCTTTATTTTTCTTTTGGCAAGTTTAGAAAAATTATTAACTTCAACTTTGCAATGATATTACCATCACTTTCAACTGGAAAATTAACTTTGTTTCTCTTTTTTACCTAAGATTCTAATGAGAGGTGACCATTTTGAAGATTGCTAAAATTGAAATATTTTAATTTTACTTGTCAAAACTATGGATTTGTTCAATAAAATGAGCTGATAATCCTATTTTGCTACTACATGTATCTTTAGGTATACCTAAGTAGATAAATTAGTATTTTTTGTCTGTTCCTTTAAAATCTTTTGACAAAGAAAACAGCTACATTTGTTGGGAAAATGTTAAAGTGAGCAAGATAAATATAAGTTTTGGAAAACATGGTTTCATATAACATCATTTTAAATTATTTCAAAGTGATTTAAACATTCAAAATGAATTGGCTTTAAATTAGTGTTGTAGCTTTCTGCTGAAAAAAAATGTACAACAACAGTGCAGAGCAATGTCATATATATAGTCCATAAAAAATTGAACTCCAAAGACTTTTACTTTAGATAGGTGAAAACAATGGAAATGACATCTACATTTTGGGCTATGACACAAAGTTCTTGAAACTCATTTAGATGGATTACTGTAAACGTATGAGTAAGAATAATCAAAGTACTGAAGGCACTGATATAGAGTAACAGAGAGATCACTTACAGAATATATCTGCAGCTTCCAGTGCATTTCTTAATACTGTTCCAGTAACTTGATCATCAAAGAATGACACTACAGCAACTTTACCTATATTTGATGAATGTTCTACAGGACCAAATACATCTCCTAAACTCTAAAATAAGATAAGAATATAATTAAAATAACACTTACATGTTGTCACAAATGATTCCTTTATACCCTAAATTTGAAGAAATGTATTTATAGATGAAATTACAAGTAGGTGGATATGTTTGTGAAGTACCAGTCTACAGATCTTCATTAAAAACAGTGCAATCTCAAGGCATCCAGTCATATGATCTTCATATACAAAATTAATTTCCAGCACAGTAATGTATTTTGTTTTAAACGGTAGGGATTGAAATCATCAGATTCTAAATCAAATCTTCATATTCAAAACCAGGCCTTCACAAACTGCCTATTTTTGGCAAAAAACGCCGATTCAAACTTAAAAAGCCGATTGAAAAATATCCGAATCGGCTTTTTTTCCCAATAATAGTAAGACAAAATCTGAATAAAAATTCTTTAATGTCGGTTTGTTAACAATTAAAATTACTCAGGACAGTGTCACGATTCATTGAACTTCCCTTTTCACAGTAATTATCTAATACCTTAACAGTTAATTGATTACTAGTGGCTTCACCTGTTCACATGAGGCGTGTTCAAGTCACTGGTTGCTCGCCACTACACTCACGCATACAATTTTTATGTCTATTGAACAGACGCGAGTACTCGCGTTGCATTCAAAATGGCGACCATTGGTGAAGAAGAGACTAATATTGTTAAATAAATTGTGATTGACCAGCCAAGTATTGATTTATCCTTGACTTCCACATCATATTTAGATGACGAAAAACAAGTCGTTTTCGTTTTTTATTGATAATACAGGGTATGTTAAATAGTTCTATCGGTTTTTTTTAAAAAATGGTCATTTAATTTTGGGTTCTATATACCCGTGGTCAGACACCGATAAAATCCCCCCAAAAAAACTTAAAAACATACTCATATCATGCATCTTCACAAATGTTTGAAATAATTCAAACGTTAATACCTTTATTTGAACAATTTAACACACTTTCATTGACATAAAAACAATACTGCAGGTTTTTTTCAGAATTCACTAAGATCATTTCCTTAATGTTTGACACTACGACGCCATCTTGAATCTAAGGCGAACAACCTTAAAATATTGATAGCTTTCGCACGCTTGCGCTTGCGCATACAACCATTCCTGAACGGTTAGAAGTCAATGCGATCGCGTATATACGCACTCTTGAACGGGCCTCTGGTATCATACATACACGTGCCTGTAGAAAGTTAATAACCTCCCCTGAATTCTATATACAAGAGCTGACTAGATTGATAACGACCGTTTTCGGGTTACCAACAACAAGCTCACGACATTACACGTGGTTTTTGTATCTGTTATATGTCGATCTATTTTAGTTACCAGTGATGGGATTTTTGCTAGATATTACTAAGCGGTATTTATGAACATTATGTATATATGCGACATTGTCACACATCGACTTAATTTATGATTTAAACAACAGATATCCCGATGTACCAAGCAGAATTCAGTTTAACTGTTTATTGACATTTTGTTGCATTGCCAACGACTGGACAGTTATGGAAAGATAAAAACCAGAACGTGAACACCATATTTTCAAATAAAAATTTTAATGTTTATTTCTTTACCTTTCTGATGTGTGTATAATAAAAAACAGAAAAAGAAAATTGTCCGGGGGAGGGGGGGTACCCTTTGCCGATCGTTGGGGGGGGGGATTGATGTACCCGTTGCCTACCGCCGATTGACCTTACCGGCGTTTGTGGAGCCCTGTACAAAACATATATATATGTAGCCGAGTAGTGTATTCCACAGATTTAAATGTCTTGCCAGGTTAGATTTTGATCGAGTAAAAAAATTACTTTAACATAAACTTTCACATTTTGACATGCCACGGCCACCACCTATGACAACACCAGATAAGCAACACCTAAGTCTCGCCTTATGGTAATGCCAGGCTCGACAATTTAATCTTTATTGCAAATCAAGTAAAATATTATAACTCATAAATTTGTTTTTCTAATAAATGCATTGGTTTTACTCCAGGGGATATTTTGCAATATAGACCGGAGGCTCCGGGCGGTATTATGTTTGCTTACGTCACACGATTGTCCTTGATGACGTAATATTAGACTAAACAAAAACAGCATCTTAACCCGAATAGTTTAACTAGTGGATTAACGCTAATACAAAGTTAGTCAGGAATGGCAACTGTAATACGTAAACAATCATCGTCTTACAGGAGTTAATAAATTCCAAAAAAAATGCTGATGCCTATTTTAAGTTGGTATCCATTCGGTATAATATAACAAATATTTCATGGGGTTGCGGGCTATATCGCAGTTTATGGACCGGGAAGGCACCCGAAAATACAATATAGACCTCAGCTTCGCTTTGGTCCATATAATATTTTCAGGGTGCCTGCCCGGTCCATAAACTGCGATATAGCCTGCAAACCCATGAAATATTTGTTAAATATCACCAAAAAAAAAAATAAATAAATAAAAAAAAAAAAAATTAATAAAAAAAAAACCACAAACCACACACAAAACACTAGTCAATCAGTACGGTTTTATCTCAGGAAAGCAACTATTTCTATATTCTTTTTTCTAGTTGTTCAGTGTCAGGTGTTCTAATAACTTTTTCTCATTGTAAGAAAGAAACTATTTCTATGTTCTTATTTCCTACCAAATTTACATGTTCAGTGATAAACATTCTAATAGTGGTCCATAATTGTTTGTCACATATTTTTTTCTAATTATTTCTTTTATTCAAAACTTTCCTCATAACAACAAAAGTAAGAATGAATTACAAAACATCGACTGAACCAAATTCTCTTTTTAAATTAAAATATCTTCTCTGAATTCTTCTGTACATAGAGCAGAGTTTGGAAAAAAGCTGAAATTTAATGACTTCAATGATCCAATTGGGCCTCACCCAGGATTACATCAGGGAAGTTTAAGGTTACATTTCCTTACTACATAGTGTTTAATTTAAAAGAAATATGAAAGAGAAATTGAAGCCCAAAAATGCAATAGATATAGTTTTAAAAGTTTTGATTTTTTTTTTTTCAATTTAAAAAATGTAGGAAAGAGCCATAAATTAATAATCAGATGCTTATTGTTGTTCGGAATTTTCAAAGGGTAATCATCATGAATATTCAAATCATGACAACATATCTTATATTATATGGTAAACTAGGAAGGTGCATAAGGGATATATATTCTGGACATAGTGCATTTGTTACCTTGTTAAAAACATTAAAATAAATTGTTATATGCACAGAATTAAAGAAACTTTTTGAATAATTCTGGTTATTTTTCCCAATTAGGTCAGTACATTTTACATGAAGTTTTGATATTATTGAATGATTTTGTTTAAATATGAAGTTTTGTTCTCCCAATATGCATATGACAAACAATTATGGACTGATAGTAATAATGTTTTTTCTGAAACAAAATCTGATTAAATCAACAATTAAAAATATATCAAATTGAAACCAAACCAATTCCCCTAGATCGTATGGTAAATCAACAATTCTGAAAATTTTTAGATGCAAATTTCACACCAGATGAATTTTTTTTTCATCACCTGCGTCAATCATACAGGTGTGTAAACTTCATGGATTTTAGAAGCTTTATATGATCTGTTAGATCTAAGAAAAAATAAAAATGTAGGAGCTAATGAAAAAGGGAAAATAAACCGTGGTAAACTTATACCTGTGAAGTAGTGTTTCCAGATGCTGGGTCATATATTGAAATCTGTAATGACCCATCACTTAAAACCTGAGCTCCAATTTCTGGCTGTGTGGTTGCACGACATGTACTATCACAAATGGAGTCTGCCACCACATGTGTAGCACAGATACATCTGAAATATACCATAAGAAACATCATAAAGAAATATAACAAATTGGAAAATCAATTAATTACTTATACAAGTAAATATGGATTAAATTTCATTTCCCTAATACCTCTTTATTTATACCTACTAGATGAGCACCTCCAATCAATGTACGGCGGAAAATATACTGTAGATTACAATACAGACTAAGGTGGTGGTATTTGTAATTTACAGATATTCAGATCCTGCCTATCTTACATATAGGGACCTCAGTGGCCAAGTAGTCTAAAGTGTGCGCTTATGGATCACAGCACCTCTCACCACCTGGGTTCGGATCCCACTTGGGACAGACCCTAGTGTGAGAAAGTTTGTCAGTTCACTTGCCGAAGGTTGGTGGTTTTCCCCGGCACTCTGGTTTCCTCCATGATTCCAGAACTGACAGCCTCGAAATAAGTGAAGAATCTTGACTGAGGCGTAAAACACCATTACTCCACTCCACTCTATTTTACATATAAGACATTAAATGATACTTACATTCCAAGCTCTATGTTAACACTTCCACCAGCTGAATTACACTTCCCTGAACAGTCATATCCCTCTGGATAAACACAAGTCCTTGTATTAGCCATTCTGGCCTGCTTTTCACCACACCTGACATCAACAGGCTGCTGGCAGTCCAAATCACTATCTCTATCAGTCTGTTGTTCATCTGTCTCATCATAGAATATATAATCTCCAATGCAAACACAACTTCCTGTCGAGTGCTGGTGGTAACGGTTAGCTCCCCTACATGAACATTTTGTAGCATTTGATCCAGAATATGCCGAACTACCACAAGCTCTACAATACGTTTGTGCCTCAAGATCATTGAAAGTATTTGCTGGACAAGGTATACATTCACTGAATGACTCAGAGCGGTTAACTTTGCCGATCATACCTGCTGGACATGGTCTTGGATATCCTGATCCTAGTGGGCAATAATATCCTGCAGTACATGGATTACTCTCTCCATCGCCAGTTCCTGCTGGGCAATAGTAACCTTTTGGGCAAGTCAAACAAATTGATCTATCTGTAGCATTACCATAGGTTCCCTCAGGACAAATACTACAAGAAATATCCTTATCGTATCGAATACCAACATGATCTTTAGCTTTATATCCTAGGGGACATCTTAATGTCATGTTACTTCCTTTTGGACAGTAGTATGGCCTAACACACAGATTAGGCGAGTCTGTGGCATTCGGACAGTAGTAACCTGCTGGACATATAGGTGGTAATCCTGTTGTACCATTACAATATGAGCCAAATCTACAGTCTTTCTCAATGGGTGCTCCTTCTGGGCACTCAAAGGTTTCTCTACAGGGTATACCTTGTGTATTTATAGTATCATTAGGGCAGTAATATCCTGGTCTACATAGCGGACAATCATCAGGACTGGCAGCTCCTGTTCTGTCTCTCATGCTACCAGCAGGACATAGCGCTGGTTCACTGCTCTGTGGACAGAAATAACCAATCGGACAAGGAAAGCTTGTGTAGTTAGACATGGCTAAAAGTAAAATAAACCAACATAATTCAAATCAAAATAAGATAAAACATGTATATGAAGTAAACTAGAAGCTAAGGCAGGGATAAATACCCCAATTATCAAGTAAAACTATAAATAATGACTTAGAATACTGCAGCTATATTCCTGAATTCTTTTTTCCTTGTATATAATCTTGATAACATGATTTTAAGATCAATACAATCATTATTATAAGCTGCACTGACCTCCCGATTATTATACGTTGCATAAACAAATAAACCATTAAGAAGGTTAGCTGGTGTTTTTACTGCCAAGCTTGACATTGTGGTTGTCGTGGTGTGAACATTAATCAAAACAACCGGAAGCTTGGGGTTATTAAAGTACACAAAGCAAGACCTGTATGGGGCCAAAGCGGAATCCCTGTTGTCGGTAAATACAATAGTGCAATCAGTTATTGACAGAATTTGAGTAAGTAAAGAAAATCTCATATTACAAAATGCATATCACATATAATAAAATGGTGATACTACAGTTAGACAAGATAAAACCGGAAGTGACTTCTGATATGTGTACAATATTTCCCTTTCTTTGACGTTTTTTAACATCGTTTATCTCGAACTCCTGAAAAGTCTAACTTTTTGCATTTCCCCGCAGAGTTTTAGATAATGAGATTCCTGTATTTTCAAGAAAAGATATTTCCCTCGATGTTACAAATACCTTATACAGTCATATATACTGTTCTAGTACCACTGTAAGGCTATATATATTTTTGAAACAGTGAGGTAATTCAAGAAAAATTGACCAAATTTCCCAACAATTTTTGGATAATAGATTAACAATAAGGAATTTTTACCTTCATATTGACAGTAATACCCAGCTGGACATGGGAAGCAATCAGTCAGTGATGCAGCCCCTGTTATATCTCTGTATGTTAACACTGGACAGGGTGTTGTACCATTACCAGCTAAACAGTAGTACCCAGCTGGACATGGTGTCGGGGTGGATGTACCTGTAGTAAGGTTTTAACAATAGTGAGTAAAGAATAAAAACTTTGCACATTGTGAAATCTACAACATCTCAACCCATATCAAAATATCTTTATTGTATAATTAAAAAATAATAAAGAAAGAAATTATTGTAAAATATATATGTTAATTTTACACTTGCTGATGTTGAAAACATCTCCATTGTTTAAAACATAATGTTACTATCTAAAGCAAAAAAATCAATTAAATGGAAATTTGTAACTGATGCCTAAATCCTAAAGAACCAAATCTAAAAAAATAGATAAACTGGTGGTCTTATCAAATCTAGGCAAGTTTAAAAAAAATTGCTTCAGTAGCATTTCAGGTATATCACAATCTAACTACATATCAAGTCTTATAAAATCTCGGAATGTCTTATTCTGAAATTTGTCACACAACTCAATGCCAGGAGGTGTTCCTTTTCCACAATTTGAGAGAAAATAGAATTGATATCAAACAAAACAAAATAAATGAATTTTGAACAATTTAAATACAAAAATTAAGCTTGGTAATTTTATATGAAAGTTTTGACAATCTTTTTTAAACCTCACCTATTGGACATAGGTAACCTGCTGGACATGCTTGACAGTCGTTAGCACTGGCTGCTCCTGTACTGTCACGATAGAAATGCTCTGGACAAGGAACTGGAAGGTCTGTACCGAATGGACAGTAGTTACCTACTGGACATAGACCAGCACACTCGTCATTTGCCATACATGTAAAGTTGGTTACAGCTGTTGGCATGTCGTCCTTAGCTCCAGATTTACAGTAATAACCTGCTGTACACTGTCCTGATAACATACCACCTCTGAAAACAATCAATAGTTATATAGGAGAAATATTTTTCTAGTGACACAGTATTAGACATGTTAGTCTATAAAATTCATCATGAGTACATGTTGTACAATAGTATTTGCCTGGTTACTATGGTTACTATCTGTTAGAAAACATTGTAATGCAAACTTCCAATTCAACCAAAATTGTTGTCATATGCGTGAGATAGAGTACATACCTGCAATAATTACCAGCCAGACATGGCAGACATTCATTCTGTGACTCTAAGTTGGTCATGTTATCATATGTGTGACATAGAGTACATACCTGCAGTAATTACCAGCCAGACATGGCAGACATTCATTCTGTGACTCTAAGTTGGTCATGTTATCATATGTGTGACATAGAGTACATACCTGCAGTAATTACCAGCCAGACATGGCAGACATTCATTCTGTGACTCTAGGTTGGTCATGTTGTCATATGTGAATGTACCATTAGCACAGTTGTATGGTTGACTAGTACCTGTTAAAAAACAAACAATAGCTGTATAAATATACATTCTTTGTATTATAAAATATATGCCACTACATCCCAGTATATTATAAACTGGGAATTTCTTTCAAGAAAAATTAAATAACTGTGTAAAACATAACCCTATATTTAGTAATTGTAACATTTACTTTTGACTTATGCCCTACAACATCTTGCCAAGAATATCTAATAGTGTATTAAGTTTAATTCTATCAAGGTAAACTGGAGTAATGGAACTCGCCAGTGTACCACGTGATCAATACCTTTTAACGTTTGTGCGGAATGAAATGAATAACATTTACGTCAAATATTCCTGAAAAAAACGTCGTTATTACGGGAAAACGTCACATTATGCAATTCCATTGCCAATAGAAATAATTGTCCTGCAAAAACGCTATGAGGTATCATGGGTACACTGGCGTATTCCACTGTATGGAAATACCTAAATTTATTTGCAGTAACAATGACCTTGACCTTTGACACTCAAATTCTCCTTTCATGAATATCTATTTTTGTTTCTGTTTTGATGAAATTTTTTTAAAGCAGGCTAAAGTTATTGTGCAGAAACCAATGTATTACAGAGAGATGGACATTGAGAGACTGACTAAATATCTTATGTCTTGCCCTACAAAATATTTGTGTTGGCATAATAACATGGACACTACATACCACTAGGACAGAAATGATATGGTGTACAGTCTTTCTTATCTGGTGTATTAATACTCTCACAATAAAATCCAGCAGGGCACTCTTCACAACTTGACTGTCCAGTCTGTGTCTGGAACTGACCAGCTGGACATGGTGTTGGATCAACTGATCCTTCTGAGCAGAAGTAGCCAACTGGACATGGGTAGTTTGATGGTGTTGATGATGTAGTTGTATCATTGGCTGGACAGTAATAACCTGCTGAACACAAACCAGTGGCATTTGTCTGACCTGCTGATGCACAATAATAACCACCTGGACAAGGGAGACAATCATCCACAGATACAGCACCTGAAACAAATTCAAGACTGAGATTAAGACGTATTTTATAGCATATAAATATTATATTATACCTGGCTAGAAACTAAAATGGCTATAAAATATCAATAACGTACAGCTTTAATTCAGAGATAAAACAACACTAGTCCTGTGTCTTAACATTTCTTTTTATAAACAGGAAAAACAAACATTACAAAAGTTTTTCCAAAAAAATCCTGTTATTCTATTCAAGTAATAATTTTATTCACTAAAATCCTGTTAATCTATTCAGAGTAATAATTTTAATCACTAATATGCTGTTATTCTATTCAGAGTAGTAATCTCAATCACTTTCAACTAATGTATCTTTTGCAAAAAGTGTTTCTTTTTTACTGCATTGGCATACAACAACATTTAAATTTGATTGAACCTCAGTCTGTGTAAATATACATCAGGTATTATCTTTTACTAGTAAGACAAAAATATATTTCAGACTACCATTAAAATGCCCCTACCTTCTTCAAATCTGATGGTTCCTGCAGGACAGGCTGTTTGCATTGAGGTGCCCTGTTCACAGTAATATCCAGGCTTACATGGACCATTGTTAGGATACTGGGTCGAATTGGCTGCTGGTGCCCGACTGATGGCTCCACCTTGGCAGTAATAACCAGCATCACAATCACCTGTAAAACAAAACATTTTTCTGCTAATATATAAAATATATAGGTTGAAACTTCTGAAAATAGATTTTCTATGTATTCTTTAAGAGAAGAGAAAAATACAACATTTAAATACTGAGCAATAATTATGGGTATGAGAAGTAAAGTGTGTGTGTGTGTGTGTGTGTGTGTGAGAGAGAGAGAGAGAGAGAGAGAGAGAGAGAGAGAGAGAGAGAGGGAGAGAGAGAGAGAGAGATTGTGAGAGAGAGAGAGAGAGAGATTGTGTGAATAAAGGAGAGAGAGGGGGCTGTGTGAATAAAGGAGAGAGAGAGAGAGAGAGAGAGAGAGAGAGAGAGAGAGAGAGAGAGAGATTATATAACCTACCTGTTGGATAGGGATTACCAGGTCCCTCACAGTATTTTCCTACAGAACAATCTATACACTGAGACACTTGGTACATGCCTGTTTTGTTGTTATAAGTACCAGCTGGACATGGCACTGGACTCACTCCATATGGACAGTAGTAACCTAAAATAACACACATGTCCATATAAATTATACATAAAGGTGATTGATTAATTGTCCATGATTATAAAAAATGTGTGTTTTATGCTAAAGTTGTAAAAAGTTGTAAAAATTACTTTCTGTGATTAGGGGATTTTTTATATCATAGATTAATTTGTCATCATCATGGTGACACCATTGATTTTGTACTTTATTCAAATCCAATTTCTTTATATTATTTGCGTTGTTTTTAATATATCATATGACATTTGCTATCTTATGAGTAGAAAAATATGGTGTAATTTTAGATGTCACCTACCATATAGTGGGTTATTTTAGCGGGGCGATTTTGACAAGTAAAAGTCAGTTAAGTATTTATTTTGACGATCAAAAACAACTTACTGGTACTCGTGATCGACTGGTACACAAATATTTTTACGATTTTTGATGATTTTTAAACTACATTTTCAGATTATTGTCATCATACAAAGATACTGTGTACAGAAGATTATGACATCAATAATCATAATGTCAAAAATTAACCAAAAAAGCACAATGAGAAAGGGCATTTCTACCATATTATTTTTGCCATTTTCATACATTATCCTCTATAAGAAAATTTACATAATTATTTTTGCCATTTCATAAATTATCCTCTATAAGAAAATTTACATATTATTTTTGCCATTTTCATAAATTATCCTCTATAAGAAAATTTACATATTTATTTTTGCCATTTTCATACATTATCCTCTATATGAAAATTTACATATTATTTTTGCCATTTTCATACATTATCCTCTATAAGAAAATTTACATACAAAGTAACTTTATTTTTGATATTCACTGAAAAGAACAACAGCTATTTCTCTTTAAATATTTTACCTGACTGACAATCTTCTGGAGTAGTCATATTATTGATTGGACACTGAGAGCCAGCTGGACAGGTGGTACAATTTGATTGGCCTTGGTTTGGTTGGTAAGTTCCGATGGCACATCCTTCTTCAATAAGAGCTCCCTCTATACAGAAATGACCAGCTGGACAAATGTAACCCTCAGTTGGTATAACTGGTACATACTGGGTTGCTCCCTGTACACACACATATCTGTTTTAAGTAAAATAGACTTTGTATAATGTTTTCCCCAACAGTAAAAATTAGTATTTTTAAAAGTTTGAATTGTCAGAATGTTAAGTCTAGTTCATGGTATATATGGTATGAGGTGAACATAAATATATAAGACTGATGATATGTTTAATCTCAATAGTGTAAATTTTAAAGACTTCGTTATCATCTTTTGACCCAAGCAGCAATAATTTTATAGATATTGGCAGTCTAGATAGCTAAAACAGCATTATGGGACATGTGCCCTCAATCAACAGAATATCTTACCCTGGAATTAGCAAAATATCTTACCCTGGAGAACAAAGTGTGCTGATGCCAGCCTTGTGTAAGCTGCAATATTACAATAACATCCCCATGTGTCACCAACAATGACATTTATAAAAATTAACAAAATATCTTAACCTGGTGAGCACAGAGGGGCTGAAGTCAGCCTTGTGTTAGCTGCAACATTACAATCACATCTTCGTGGGACACCAACAATGACATTTATTAAAATTAACAAAATATCTTACCCTGGTGAACACAGAGGGGCTGATGTCAGCATTGTGTAAGCTGCAACATTACAATAACGTCCTCGTGGGCAAGGTTCACAATCAGATTCCTGGGCTACTTGTCTGGACTGAGAAAATGTTCCAATAGGGCATGGTATAGGATAACTTGTTCCATTAGTACAGTAATATCCAGTTGGACAGCGGTCATTACCACTAAATGATGCATTGTTGGAATAGTCAACCTACAAAATTTTTTATTTAATGAAAAATAATCACCAACTTAAACTCTTAATGTAACGTTTTAAATCAAATTTTAACAATGTGTGAAATAATAAATTCTGATTTCTCTCTCTCTCTCTCTCTCTCAGGTTTTGACAAACGCTGATTTTTGGTGTTTGATGTACCCTTTCCCAACCACCAATTGACCTTACCTGCATTTGTGTAAATGAAAACATCTCACTGTATTATTTCAAATCCAACTTCAATTTAATGATTAACACATCAAATTCAACTTCAATTTAATGATTAACACAACAAATATTTTTTAAAACTGCTCTCTGAGTTTTGCTAGATCACATGAAGTTAGTCTGGATAATTTAATGGTGATTAAATCTGATTTTTAACAGCTGTAGAAAAACAATGTGCATAAAAGATCAGATTCAAAAGTTTAAACAGATTTTTTTTTTCTTAAATGCTCTTATGTATACTTTTTAAAATATAATCACTTACAAGGTGGCCAACAGGAGATTTTGTTTCAGCGCCACCTGTACAGTAAAACCCTCCCCAGCATTCACCAGCAGGGGCAGACAACCCAGCAGCATCACAGTAATATCCAGCAGTACAGGAAGTACAATTATCAGCACTCCAGTAGTATTCATTAGGTCCGTAGGTTCCAATTGGACATGGATTGGTATGTGAAGCAATAGTGCCTTCTGGACAATAGTAGCCCTTTGGACATGGTGTTGGATTAACAACAGGAACTCCTGTAATTAAAACATAAATTTTAACATATTAAATTATTTCTATAAATAACTGACAATTTTTTTCTCTGTTGAAAATAACAAATGTCCTTTTTAATCTAGAATTAGTTTAGGTATCGATTATGTAATTTTAAAATTCTCTCCATTGCTATGGTAATAATAATTTTCAAAACAAGAATTGGGTAACAAAGAAGGCAGAACCTAGAAATAAAATTTTAAAAGTTGTAAAAAGAAATATATATAACAGAAAATCTAATCCATAAAATAAGAATCTTTTTTAACTATAATACAGTAAAATGTGTTTTTACGGGTAAACCTGTCTAAAATATTACCTTCTGAACCCCAAAAAAAAACTGATTGTTCAGTATTGGGTTTGCAAAAATTCCCGACAATTAATAACCGGTATTGGGATATGTACATATAAAACAGTAACAGATCAGACCAGATAGGTGCGATGGTTTACACAGTGTTCAGTTTTCACATGTTCCAAAACGTGTCAATTCATTGATATATTAATTTATATTTATCCTCTGAACAATTTTTAACTAAGTCTTGAGTTTTCACATGTAAATTCATTATTATATAATTAATTAATATCCTCTGACCAATACTTTTTAATTAACACTACTTGTAACATAATATCAACATTTCAAACAAATAAAAACACAATGCAAGACAATACTGTGAGCATTTATATGGTATAGTCACACGGCAAAGAAAAAAAAACAACAAGTGATCTGTATATATATTGTGATAACATGAGATATATTAAAAATTGTTATATAAAACAACAACAACAACAAAAAACAACTATATCTGTATACCATGACAAAAAATGATTAATTCTGCATGAATAATATATAAAACTTGTATATAGTATGCATGATGTTTATAATGATATATAAATATATATATGCACCAACAAAACAATCGAATATCTTATCAAGCAAGACTCAGTTGTCCAAAGTTTGATCAGTTTAACCAATGTCCAAAGTTTGATGCGTTTAACCAATGTACAAAGCTTGATCAGTTTAACCAATGTCCAAAATTTGATCAGTTCAACCAATGTCCAAAGTTTGATGCGTTTAACCAATGTCCAAAGCTTGATCGGTTTAACCAATGTCCAAAATTTGATCAGTTTAACCAATGTCTTAAGTTTGATCAGTTTAACCAATGATTAACATGTTCAAAACATCAACATTAATCGACATATTATGCTTTAAATGAAAAGGTTTTCAAACAATGTGAACAGTTTTTATAAAATTTATTTACAGTTGTTTTTTGCAACATCATTTTGTAAAATTTATTTAAAATTTTACAAAAACTAAATGTTGACTAATCAGTCGATGAAATTACCAAGTATAATCCACTTTGAACAACTAGTCCGACCCAGGTCATCGGCTTATGAAGCTCAAGCTTATAATATAATAATAATCAATCAAAATCAACTTTGTATATGTAAAAAATTGAAAAACAAGGCAGGCAATCCATGCATTATCTGAGAAACAAGAGAGTTTACATGCATAAAGAAAGACACAGAAAGTGTAATATTTAAAGACCACCCCATTTAATTCATGTATGTTGTCATTAAAAAGTTGTATTCAACCTTATGGTTTGTAAACATTGTTTATAGTTAAAAAAATTTGCTGTTTAGGGAAGAATACTGAAAACCAACTGTAATGTTGAAATTAGATTCACCAGTGTCACTTTACCACACCCAATAATGTTTATGCAGATGTTTATTTCCACTGGATATTGAATTGTATAAGATGAAATTTCTGTAAAAACAACTTTATTCTTGGAATTTTTGGGCATAAACATTTTCAAAAAAGTTAAGCACAAATAATAAGGGGTATTGATAAAGTGAAACGCTGTGAACCCAAGAAAACTTTATACTGTAAAAAGTGTACTCTAATAATTAAATGAGTTGAATTGATGATCTTAGTTAATGAAAGTGGGTTTAAAGTGTTCTTCAACAAGGTCAGAAATTGGAAGGATAAACAGGGATGTCATGGTAAGGTAATCATAATGTGAACAAAGGGGATGAATCAGTAAGGTATTCAATCTAAATGCCGTGAGGAACATATAAATTTAATGGAAAAATAAAATTTTAAAGACCACAAAATGGTTTCTTAGGTAACAAATAAAGGAAGGTTATGAAGCATTTAAATAATAAATAAACAGGGATAAACTTACAAAATGCGAGACAATAAAGTCAAGGGGAGACAATAAGCTAAGACTAAAGGTAATATAAAACAAGGAAGACACCAAAAATCTGCTATCTCTGATGATATCCATGTCTCAGGGAGGAGCTAGGGTGTAACAGAACTAGCAACGGCAACTCCTTCACTAGATCAACCAGGAAAATGTTCAACTTTTTATTGATGATTTTAGTAATCAAATCATAGATTGAAAAACAATTTAACAAAATCAAGATTGGTTGATGTGTTATTTCTTTTCATTACATTTTCATGGTTGATCTATTTCAGCAAATAATAAAAAGGTGTATATAAAATAAAAAATAAACAGCAGCAAGTGATATAACAAAGTTACCATTGACGATTGTTGTATTTCCTACAAATAATGATAATTACATAACACATAAACATATAGATCATTTCTGATATACATAAATACCTGCTATAGTGACCACCTGTATATAAAGACCACACCTCCACAAAGATCAAAAGTCCCTTGGATATCAAATCCCCCTTCCCTCCCTCCTAAAAAATCACGATTAAAAGACCTCTTGTCAATTAAGTCTATATTTTTGGGGGGTCCCAAGGGTGGTCTTGATACACAGGTTTTACTGTATTCACCAATATAAACAACAAATAGTGATATCTCCATTACCAGTGTTTCTGTCCATCCCCAGTAAATCAAGTACAATATTTCAGTATTTAATCTGGTGTCCTAAGAAATTCTTTCAGGAATAAAATATATGTGCTGTTTTATTTTGTATTATTATTATTATAAAATTCTTGATACATATATGTAGAACTGTAGAAAAAATTTTTATTTTGACTTTTATTAAAATCAGAAGAAAATAATTCCAAATTTCAGGAAAAATTTTGAAATATTTGTCTACAAATAAGGTTTAATGAATACTAGAATTCTAACGTTATGTTTTTCTATATACAAATGTACATATATATATGTAAATCTTGTAAAGTCAGTGTCTTGTTGAAAACCAACAATAATTTACAGGAGGTTTCAACATAAAAAAATATTTTAACTGATTACATCAAATTATTAATACTTAACATTTTTTTCATTCCCATCATTCTGTAACCAGATATAAGATTTTTACAGTAATTTTGTGAATTTATCCAATTAAATAAAGACACATTACAATTCATCTTTTGACATAACTTGTGTTCTGCCATCAAACTGCAGGAAAATGAATTTTAACAAACAGGTACAAAATTAAATATTTTTTATGTGACTTACAGACCTTATTGAAATTCTCATCTTATATGATTTAATATGTATTACTGATACAATTTTATATCTGAAATTGAATGTACACATTGTTAAAAAGAAGATTAAACTTACTGACAATTTCAATTTTTTCACAAATTTATTTAGCTTCTGGAAGTTTGAATTTTGACCAATAAAACTGGAAAATATTTCTCTGAAAAACAAAGTAGTGAGAAGTACAGAAAAAATATGATAGACCTCACCTCCTACTGGGTCACAGTAATATCCTGCTGGACAGACATCACAACCGCTAGCCCCGTCATTTACTTGATAAGTTCCATTTGGACAGATGATTGGATTATCTGTACCTTGTGGACAATAGTGACCCTTCCAACAAAGCAAGGTAGATGGCGTCTTTGTATCCTGTCCCCCTGGACAATAGTAGCCTGGGTCACACTGGGCAGTTACAGCAGTATTTCCATATCCTATATGAAAGAATAAAAACATGACAAGAACTAAGATTACTGTCATTGCATACTACACTCAAAGTTGTAAAAAGTTTATTATTATGCCCTTACATACATTTTATAGTTACAAGATTTGGAAGATCCAACTTTAATGACATCAGCTCCACATTTCACTTGCTTGAACTCATCAATTCTTTTAACCTACAATAAAGGCCTCTACAACTTCAAATAACCAAAGAATGACTAGCGACTGTAAATAGAAAGTTATGTGTGTCTATAAATACAAGACACCTTAACTTCAAGAGTTTGTATAAATAGACTTAAAACATATAAAGTTTATTTATAACATAATAAATTACATTTATCAGATTTTGAATTTAGAGTAATATGTCGCCTGGAGTGAAGGAGTGGAGTAATGTTGTTTAATTCTCAAGTCAAGATTCTTTCACTTATGTCAAGATGGTCATTTTAGGATTGTGGAAGAATCTGGAGTGTAAAAAAAATCCACTGACCTTCCATAAGCAAACTAATTAACTTTCTCACACTAGAATCTGCCCAAGCAGGATTTGAACCTAGAGGATGAGAGGTAATGTGATGCATAAGTGCAAGCTTCGACCACTTGGCTACGAGACTCAATTTGTCACCCATAGATATTTATTAGCTTGATGATGTTAGCGACAAATTGATACACATACCTTCACAATAGTAACCAGCTGTACAGTTAAGACAATCTGATGATGCTCCATTGTTATCGTTACTGGCAAATGTTCCTGGTGGACATGGACTTGGTACCTGTGTACCTACTGGACAGTAGTGACCAGCTGGACATATGTACTGTGTAGATGTTGTACTGGTGTTAGTACAGTACCAGCCAGCACTACAGTTACCTATAAATATTGTACAAGATATTAGTATATGGTATTACAACAGGAAATCCAAAACAGCCTGAACACTCAATTGTCAAATAAAAATCAACATTTTTATAGCAAAGATGGCACAAACAATATTTCCCAGGAAAAAACCTTTAAAAATGAAAATACTAGAAAGATCCTTGGTTGATGCCAATTAAAAATCATTCCAGCATGGCTATCATTATATACATTATTTTTATATGGAATTTTCAATGGCATCCATTCATCCATCTTTTTTGACAAATTCATCTTTTAATAATTGTTCATTTAATTTCATTCAATTTTCACTTGAAAATGTTATTCATGGTTGTTGTTATTTTATCAAATTTTATAAATTATTTATATCTAGATTGATCAGTGAGCGGGGTCAGATGTCAAATGCTAGTTACATGTGAGCGAGGTCAGATGTCAAATGTTCTTTTTAAATGACAAGATTGTTCTAAGAAGGGGCACCAGCAGTGCATTTCCAAACAGATTTCAAAATTACATGAAAAATTTGAGTCGGATACGAAATTATTTTTAATAAGCATTGTAAATATAAGAAATAAAGTAATATTCCAATATCTTTATGAACTTGCAAAGTATAATGGGCTGTCTCAAATTGCATAAAAGGCTTTGCCTTTTATGCAATTTGAGAAAGCTCATTATTTTTGCAAGTTCATAAAGCCATTGGAATATTACTTTATTTCTTAAATATATACATATATATTTATACAACACTATTTGTAAAATGTGTATTTAATACCCTTTAGAAATCATGATGAAACAAGAATTACTCATATCTCTCTTATTTCACTTATTTCATTCAGACAATAAATTATTATTCAGCATATATTCACAAGTTGAATACATGTATAAGCATTATAGAAGTGTTGTACCTGTTGGTGTTGTAAGTCCTGGTGTCTCGCAATATTTTCCGCCATCACATGCCACTGGTTTAGATGACCCTTGTGGGCAGTAGTAACCAGCAGGACAAATACCTCCACTGGTCATCTCGAAAGCTGGACAAACACAATCCCACAAAGGTGCACATGTGTTGTTAGAGTAAAGGTCACTGAAAAAAAGATTAAAATATTAGAATCTTTAATATTACGACCAATATTAACAATGCCATAAAAAAATTTATATTTTAAAAAATAAAAAAAAAGAAATGTATAAGATTTTACTGATAGTCTGAAAGCCAAACCTTTAAAGAATACAGATATAGAAGTTCCATAAATAAAAATTCATGTGCGATTTGTTCATTTATTCATTTATTCATTTATTTATTTATTCACTATTTTTATTTATTTATTTATTTATTTATTTGATTTGTTCCAGCATCATGCATTTACATACTTGGCTGTTCCGTTATTGTTGACGAGAGCTCCTGTATCAAAAGGTCTTTTCTGGAATGATTTTCCACCACAGAAAAATCCACTGTCACACAATCCATCTGGGAAGACATTTCCTGATCCCTCACAGTATTCTCCTGGAGAACAATCCATACAATCTGTCACATTTTCAGCACCTGAAAACAGAAATTAGTAAAAGCTGTATTTAAAACTAACAAGAATTCCATGAATTTAAATGTCTCACCTGGTTAGTTTTTGATCAAGTAGAAAATACATTAACATAAACTTTCACGTTTTGACATGCCATCGATGACACGGGAAAAGTAACACCTAAGTCTTACCTTATGGCAATGCCAGGCTTGACAAAAATGTTACACTATGAAACACAGAACCAATATACACAGTTTACAAGGTACTGGAGTAGAAGAAAGACAGAAAAATGAAACTACATGTATTACGAAAAAACAAAAAAATCCCTTGTTTACAGTAAAGTAGCATTACTAAATACATTGAAGCTTTGTTAAAGAAAAAATATTGACAAAATATATAAATTAAAACAAAAAGATTACTTTAACAAATGATTTTGTTATAATTCCTGTGTTGACAGGAGATAAAAATCATGTCAGACAGTTCCCAAAGATCTCACTGAGGTTTGAACACAAAACAAAATCCTTGACACTGGGCCTCAGTGGCTGAGTGGTCTAACGCGTGCGCTTACAGATCACAGTGCCTCTCACCACCTGAGTTCGAATCCCACTCGGGACAGATCCTAGTGTGAGAAAGTTTGTCAGTTCGCTTGCCAAAGGTCGGTGGTTTTCTCCGGGCACTCAGGTTTCCTCCACCATCCCAGAACTGACTGCCTCGAAATAAGTGAAAGAATCTTGACTGGGGCGTAAAACACCATTACTCCACTCCACTCCTTGACACTCTAAGTAGATAATGCAAGCCAATAAACCACTAAGCTATGACTGCTCATTCTTCAGAATTCTTACCAGTATTATTGTAGTAGGTTCCAGCTGGACATGGATACTGGACATCAAACTCTGTTCCTGCAGGACAATAGTGACCAGTTGGACATATTGTTGGTGATACAGTCTCATTAACACAGTAGTAACCTAAGAAAGGTAAAATAATAAAAAATACATAAAATAAGATGAAAACATTTTATAGTGTATACAAATGTGAAAATATAAATAAAAAACCCACAAAAGTGAGGTGCATTTGATGGCATTTACATGGAGGCTTCAGAAGTCTCAATAAAATATTAACAGAATTTTTTTCTTTAATTTTTACTTTACTAAAAGGTAAAAAAAAAAAAGTTTTTTTCAACTATAAATTTAAATTGACTGCATCATCATTTACAAAATAATTTAGGTATAAGCTAATGATAAATAATACAGTTTATTGTTAAGATTTATATATTACCTGCTGGACAGGTGAGGCAGGCAGGTGTTCCAGTTGTTGGTGAATAAGTTCCTGGACCACATGGTTTGGGGTTAGTAGTACCCACTGGACACTCGGACCCAGCTGGACATATACCTCCAGTACCAGTGTGACCAACACCTACATCAGGGGATGGTTTGTCTACACCTGTTATAAAAATTTTAAAAAAAAAACGTTTAAAGATGTCAGACATTTTTAACAAAGTAATTCAATAATTTTGATGATGTTATATATGGTGCATATATAATACAAGAAAATTCCAGTTATTATGGTAAATGCTTAAATCAGCCTACCAATTATTTATCTGAGCAAATACCACAACTTCAACTTCTATCAAAAGACTCTCTCTCTCTCCTGTGTGTGTGTGTGTGTGTGTGTGTTGGAAAGATATTAGGTGTTGTGCTTACAATAGTTTTTTACACTTGAGCAAGCATAATTCCAAATACATTTAGGTGGTCTGATTAAAATAGTGGAGTAAACCAGTGTTCTGTCATAACAATATCACAAAAAAGATAGAACAAACATTCTCACATTATAACATGTACTGAGTGGTGTATGATTTAGTCAACTGACCTCCCTATTAAAATTAAAAAATGTGTTTAATAAGAAGGTGAGGGGTGTATGTGTTCACATGTGTTTGCTAGCATGTGTCTTTGTACTTACCAGATATACAGTAGTAACCAGCGTTACAGGTAGATGTTGGTGTTGACAGTCCAGTAGATTCACAGTAGGATCCTCCGGTACACTGAGTACATTCTGTTTCATTAGTCAAACCTGTACTTCCTCCATATGTTCCTGGAACAATCAAACATACAAACATTTGTAGTGAAAATTTTAAATTACAGAATCAATCAATCATTACTGATATAAATAAAATAGAGTAAAAACAAATTAAGTGTTTGCCAGTCATTAACCTAAATTTGAAAGACACTGCATATTAACAAGGCTGGTAATCAGCAAATGTTTCTCATATCAAACTCTCTCTAACTTACAATACTTCATCAAAATTTTTATATATTAAATATTTCTTCTATTAACCAAAAAAAATAGAAAACTAATAAAAAAAATTGTAGGAAATTTACCGATTGGACAAGGGACATAACCACTTCCTGTTCCTGGTGGACAATAGTATCCCTGTGGACATGGGTCAGCCCGGTCACCTGATGTACAATAGTATCCTTGTGGACAGCTGTAGCACACAGAGCCACCTGTATGATTCATGTATGTTGTTGCTGCACATGGTGTTGGTGAAGATGACCCTTCTGGACAATAGTTGCCGACTGGACAAATGTTACCTGTGGTTCCATCTAAACACATATATGACATCAATTACATTTAATATCTAAAAAATCTTGTACAACATTTACTGATTATATTATATAAAAACAGAAATATAAAGTATCTTAAAATTGATTGATGTCTTAAATCTATAATACTCCTCAAATAAATCAAAAACTCTGATTTGATTGGAGATGTTGATTGAGTCTGTCACAGTAAATTTCTACTACAAATTCAAACGAATTCCTAAGTACATAATCTTTACATAAATTTCCAAGGTAACAAAAACACAAAGTCAAAATTAATGGAACTTAAATTCCTACTAAAATAAAGTAAAAGATTCTCTAGGACTGAAAAAGTAACAGATTAATGCTCTCTGACAGCACATTAACAAAAAAAGAGATAGAAATATCATAATCATCTTAAACGAACTGAAAGTCAGGAAGTACAATGTTTATCTTGTTAACTTACCTGTTGGATTAGGATCTTTAGCTGCCAGTATACAATAGTATCCAGCCATACATTTACCAGTGACTGTATCATTTCCGGCTTCTAGACAGTAATAACCCGTTGTACAATCCACACAATCTGATTGGCTAGATTTCTCTGTAAATATAAAACGTAATATTACAGTGAAAATTCTTTTAAATTTGCTTTGTACTTAAAAAAATTAGAACATTTCTAAATTCTTTAACAAAGAAAAAAAAAATATAAATGTTCATAACTTATGGAGAAAGTAATTAAGAACTTTTAAAGCAATCCGAAGAAATTCCAAGGAAATCTATGAAAATTGTCTTTAAATTCAGTAACAGACAGCAATACTGTTAACATAGAAAAATGGTAATCAGAAGAACAGCATGATTTACATGTAGGTCAAATCCATCTATAGGACTTAAACCAAAAACAGGAAAATGACCCCAAAAACAGGAAAATAACCCAAATAACAAGAAAATGACCCCAAAAACAGGAAAATAACCCAAATAACAGGAAAATGACCTCAAAAACAGGAAAATAACCCAAATAACAGGAAAATGACCCCAAAAACAAGAAAATAACCCAAATAACAGGACATGACCCAAATAACAAGAAAATTACCCAAATAACAGAATATGACCCAAATAACAAGAAAATTACCCAAATAATGTTTTTCTATTACCAGATAACTTACGTGTTGATGGTTGGTAGGTTCCTCTTGGACATGGCTGAGGATTGGGTGTACCTTTTGGACAATAATGACCAACTGGACATAGATATCCATATGTTTGACCACTTGGACTTGGTTCTGGAGATCCACTTTCACAGTAATGACCAGCATTACATTCTTTATATGGGTTAGTGAGACCAACAGATGGACAATAGTAGCCAGAGTCACATGGTATACATTCATTGGCTGCTCGAGCTCCAGTTATATTTCTGTATGTTCCCAGGTTACAATAGGATGCTGTAAATAATAAAGTTAAACGTAACTAGAATAACTGATATTTATATGTCTCACTGAACCCATCTTAATGGTCAGAGCTTAGTTGATCCAAGCTTCTTAGATTAACCAAATTGGTTAGTGAAAATTTAAAAAGTTAACAAAATTAAATGAATAAATATAGACAAACTTTAATTGTTTTCATATGATAATATTGATTGTATGCATTAAATTTTGAACAGAACAAAAATTGGCTGAAACATAGGATTCAAATTTTGGAAAACCAATTTCTTAATAAGTTAACAAAGCTTTGAACCACTGGGTCTAGACAGATTAAGAATCTGAAACTTAAATAATTATTCATAAGTTGATAATAACCATGTGAATAATAATTCAGGTCATAGTTGTTGGTATTATTATTATCAAAATAGGAAAAAAAATTTCACATAGATGTGCATTTTTCAAAAATTTTACTTTCCAAATTATTCAAACAAAGCTAGTTGTGAGTACAGGTATAAATAGTCACTTACGTATAGCTGTTCCTTCTATACAGTATCTACCAAGAGGACAGACGTTTCCAGTTGTTCCGTCAGTGGGAGTAGAGGTGTTGGCCCCTCCACTGCAGTAATATCCAGCAGCACAGTTACCTTCTGGTGCTGTGAGTCCAGGAGTTTCACAGTATTTACCCATATCACAGTTATAACATTCCGCTGAAGATTAAACACATTAAAATATCAAAAGATATGAAAAAAAAAAAATGAAAAAAATTCCAGTATTAGTGTTAAACAATAAATAATAATAATGTTTATAAATGTAAGTTAAAAACAAAATTAAAACATTGGTTTTGTAATTAAGTACATGTTATATCTAAAAAGAATTTATAATAACTATGGAATGTGAAGTTGTAATTATTTTTTCACTCTATAAAATGTAAATTTATGTTAACATAATTATATCAACATATTTATTTACCCTAAGTTGCTTTTATTTCTCCTGATATTTTTTGGAGAAATTTATCCTTATTTATTTACAAGATAAATATAAATATTCACTTACTACTGGCTTCCAGATTCAAGTCATTGCTGTATGTACCAGATGGACATGGGTTCTCATATTTATATCCTGTTCCTATTGGACAGAAGTGACCAGCTGGACAGTTACTTGGACTAATGACACCAGTCACATTGCCAAGCTCGTAAGGATCACAGTATTTCCTGGTTGGACATGGGAGACAAGTTGCTTGACCAGTCTGGTAATTATATTGACCTATAAAAAAATGTTAGTATTAATATACAACTGCTTATCTACCCTGGGCAAAATTTTGGCATATTTTGGCTTTCATATTAAAATAACCAATTTTAAACTCAAACTTTTTTTTAAGATTGCAAAATTTCAAGCCTGTCAAAATTATTCACTACAAGGTATTCATGAAGTAGTTTTGACACAAAAAAATACATGTGACAAATAAAAATCAACTACAAGGCCTAATGGTACAATTTAACTGTTGCTTGTAATTAGTAATATTTGCCGTCTTTAACCTATAGTTCATAAATTATAATCTATGGTTTTACACTATCTCCAGTATGTCAATTACAAAAAAAAAAATACAAGTGAATCTAAACACAAGTTCTCATGGTAGGTCATTTTCTAAAGCCTGTCTTAGGCTACATTGTGGTGCCTCAGATGCCCGTTTTTACAGATCCTACACCTTTCAGGTTTTAATCCCATTCAAGGAGATTCTATTGTAAAAAAGTTTGTCAGTTCACTTTCTGAAGGCCTCTGGTTTTCTCAAATTTTCTCCACTGTCCAAGATGGACACCTCAATATAAGTAAAAGAATCTAGAATGGGGCAAACAATACAATTACTCCACTCTGCTTTGTAATATTGTTTGAAATATTGGGTATGGGCCCCAGACTATATAAAAACTGACCTCTTGGACAGATTGTAGGTACAGCACTTCCCTGTGGACAGTAAGATCCTGTTGGACATTCATAAGCTGCTGGTGTTGCTGTAGTCTGTCCCTCTGGACAGTAAAATCCTCCATCACACAGTCCAGACTCCTTGACCAGTCCAGTACCACCACAATAGGACCCTGAAAATAAAATATCATATAGCCATGAATTAAATTCAAGATATTAGTAATATGACAAATCCAAACATAAAAAAATACAATAAAACTGATAAAGCTACTATGCCTTTATTAAAAGCAATGTGGGACAAAAAAAATACTACTAATCTCTGCAAATATATATACAAGTTGTCATTTATAAGTATCTTTTCTTCACAATAAATACAATGACTAATAATGACTAATGTTTGTAATACATTGTAAGTATTTCATCTGATGATTTGTGACATACCTGGAGTACATGCTTTACAGTCAGTGACATTAGTGTTCCCGGTCGAGTTAGAGAAGGTTCCTGTGGGACACGGTGTGGATGTTGCTGATCCCTCTTCACAATAATGTCCAGCAAGACAAACGTAGGCAGATGGGTTAGGCTGTGTTTCACCACTTGGGCAGAAAAATCCTGGGTTACACTTAGCTGTAAAAAAATAAAATTCAAAAAACAATTTCAACAAAAGGCATATTTAAAAGATTTCAGTGAAAAATTTTCAAATAATGAATTTTAAAAACATAAATTTACAAACCAAAAATTTTAGTGGATATTTTTTTAAATACAAAAATGACATTTCTGGAGCACCTGCTATTTTATGAGGATATTTGTATTCTGTATCTGCTTTATGCTTTACAGACAACTTTTATTTTTTTCCAGAACAAGAATACACTGAATATACCGGTATTAATAATTCACTGCTTTTAAAATTTACAAAAATGTATTTTCAGTCTTTGAACTTTATCAAAATTGAAACGTAAAATTTTGACAACAAAAAATTTTGATTTAAAGGTAAAACTCACCTTTAGGAGTAGCCAGCAAATGTGAAATTTTGACAACAAAAAATTTTGATTTAAAGGTAAAACTCACCTTTAGGAGTAGCCAGCTCATAATCATCACAGTACCAACCAGCAGTACAGGATACAGGAGCGGCTGATCCTTGCGGGCAGTATGTACCAGGCTGGCATTTGCCACCAGTATAGTTAAATGCTGGACAGGAACAGACATCAATGGATGTGAAATTTCCTGTAAATAAATAAATAAATAAATAAATAAATAAATAAATAAATAAATAAATAACTTTGGAACTATAATTCAAGAAATTTACACAAAGGATAAATGTGAAGCCTTACTGAAAAGAAAGCATCTGTAGAACCTTCTGAATTTTAAAATCCAGATTAATCACTGAAATCTTTTTTGAATAATAATAAAGATATTACATACATTTTATAGCTTTACTTACCTAATACTATTGGTTTATTTTGTACAGCTCCTCCAGTACAGAACCATCCCTCACTGCAGTTACCTGTAGGTGAACTTAGACCGGCTCCCTGACAATATTGTCCTGGTGTACAGGACAAACAGGTTGAACTGCTGACCTGTGAGGATAGTGTGTTGTATGTTCCCGCAGGGCATGGGTATTGTACACTGTACTCAGTACCAGCTGGACAGTAGTGACCAGATGGACATGGGTAAAGACTTGGGTCAGTTGTATTCTGAGTGCAGTAGTAACCTGCTGTGCATTGATCACAGGATCCCTTTGCTGAAATTTCAAACAACAAAAGTTTATATATAAGTAAATACAAAAGGTTTTTGCATTACAAAAGCTAAGTAACCAAAACAAACAAATTAATCAATTTATTACAATCAAAATTTATTTCATAATTTTTACCCTTGATTTCAAAAACAAGAGAGAATATCCTTCATAAAAATGTTTTGAAAACTAGGTTTTTAAATTTCTATCTCTATTTTAACTCTCTATTTTTAACCTTAATTTTTTATTTTAGCTCTACGTATGATATCAATTTTGTTAATCAAACACTTATATTAGAGAATATACCAGTAATTAAAATGATATCCTTACTTTTTACTAGAGTGTAGGTACCAGCAGCACATGGTGTCGGCACAGTAGAACCCATTGGACAGTATGACCCTGTGGGACATTCTCCTCCAGTACCCTTATGTACCCCTGAATCAGTAGGTGTGGCCGTATCTACACCAGACTCACAGTAATATCCTGCCTGACACTCTCCATCTACATCTGGGGCACCTGGTGTACCACAGAAATGACCACCTAGAAAAATCAAACATATTTATCATAAACATGTTAAAAATTAAAGAAAATAATGTTTTAAGAAAAACTTCTTATTTCGATTCTTGTCACAAAATTTCATTACATCAAATGAAAATTAAAAATATTTGTCAAAATATCATTAATTCTTAACTTCTTGGTTTTATCAGTGGAAAAGAAACAAAATCTTACTTACTTGAGTCTTAATGTAAAAGTGAATAATTTAGTTTTAAATCATTTTTAAATTTCAATTTAAAAAATCAACAAAAGTTTAACCCAATAAAATTAATAAATAAAAAAAAGTAAATTAATTTAGAGAGTTAATTGATTTCTACTAACCTGTACAAGGTGTACATTCACTCTGCTGTGTGAGTCCTGTTGTATTACCAAACGTTCCTGTAGGACATGGTTGTCTGTCAGCTCCAGTACCCTCCGGACAATAGTATCCCTGAGTACATATATCAGCACGGTCTCGGTTAACACAGTAATATCCAGCTGGACAAACATAACATGCTGAGGCTCCTGTATGGTTCATAAATGTGCCATTGCCACAAGGTACTGGACTATCTGACCCTTCTATACAGTAGTGACCAGCTGGACATATATTTCCTGTAATAATGAAACATGGCACAGTTTAGAGATTGGTGATTCACATAATAGCTTACTTAAAACAAGTAAAGTAATAACAACTTTACATTAAGTAAACTACTAAAATAACTGTGAATTATTACTAATTTGGCAATGTCTTCACAATTATCCTTCAAATTTCACAAATAAAAACCATGAAAAAGTTTGCCTTAAGTGAAATTTGGAATCTTAAGCGGTTAGCTTCAATAATAGGACTAAAACTTATTTATTTAACAAGGAGTAATTTTACCTGAAAATATTTCAAAAACTTTTGTTAATAGTGGAAGCTTTGAAAAGAACTCTAGAAATTTACTTGTTATCCTTGCACAAATTTAAGAAATAAACACATTATACTGATTTTATTCAGCCTACCTGTGGTGCCATCTACTGGTGATGTGATGTTAGCTCCCAAAGTACAATAATAACCAGCAGCACATTGTCCGGTAACATTTGTCTGTCCCCAAATCTCACAATAATAACCTAAATAGAAAAAAATGTGTCACGGTGACCATAGCAACCAAAATACAGTAAAAACCTGCAGCACATTGTTTTGCAACACTGGTTTGTCCCCAAATCTCACAATAACCCAGACATGAAGAAAATGGGATAAAGTAACTGTAGCAACCAAAGTACAGTAAAAACCAGCAGCACATTGTCTTGTAACACTGGTTTGTCCCCAAATCTTAAAATAATTACCCATACATAAAGGAAATGTGACAATTTCATTGTTATAACCATAATATACACAAAAGCAAAATAAAATTGGACATCTTTCCTATATGAATACTTTTTAATGAGTAAAAATGAAAAGCTTGAGATAAAGCAGTCCAGTGCTTCCAGATTTGTGTAAACTTTGTATCCGAAGTTTTTGATTATAAACAAAACTGTCATCTACATATATCTTGATAGTACAGATGACATCCACATTACAACTTGATTTTAAAAGTCTTTTCTAAACTAATCAAAAGGAATTTCAAAATTAGTTTACATATATAGTTATTTATGGAAATTCTCAAATGTATAACAAAATATTTTCTAACCTGGACTACACTGTATACAGTCTGAAACATGTCCCATTCCTGTGACATTTAGGAAGGTCCCTGGTGGACAGGCTTGAGGAGTATGTGTACCACTTGGACAGTAGTACCCAGCTGGACATACATCACCATAGCTCTTACTGATTGGTCCCGACTCCTCAGATCTCAAGCTGCAGTAATATCCTATCAATAGAAAATTAACAGTATCATATCAACAAGGTTAATACTAACTCAACATAATTCTATTGTCTCAACAGTCAAACCTGTTACCATGGCAACATCTTCATAAAGACTTGGAGGTCTACAAAGAAAAACCCACTATTATAACCACCTGTATAAAAAGACCACTTGCCTATTAATACCACTGTTTCAGTCATTCTGCTACATATCACAACCAAAAGAACATCTATTTCAAGATAAATATCATGATCACCTCATATAAAAGCAACCTGTTTACAAAAACCCCACTTTCAGGTCCATTTGCTTTATATTATACCCAACAAACACCTTAATATAAAAACCACTTGTCTATAAAGTTTATATTTCTTAAGTCCCATGAGTGTTCCTTGTATAAAAGTTTCACTTTATATATATAACTGGACATACCTGAAGAACACAGTCCAGTTTCTGTTGTCAATCCTGTAGTTCCACAGTAGTACCCTGGTGTACACTGGGTACACTCACTGCTGTTGGTCAGTCCCTGTGTATTACTGAAGGTTCCAACTGGACATCCTTGACCGGTTATACTTCCTGTTTCACAATATCGTCCAGCTGGACAGATATCACCAGTTGTACCATCAGTGGGTGTGGAGTTTGAAGCTGATAGTGTACAGAAATAACCTGCTGTACATTGTCCTGTTGGCTGAATATTTCCTAGTGTGTTAAACAAAAATGATTATTAGCAACATTTATTGGTGACATTTTCGAGTACTTGTACTACAAACTGTATATTTTTACTGTGTTTCAAACACTTTTAATGCCTTCGGAAATCTCATCTGTATAAAATAAGTTTGTCTCGACCACTGGACAAAGTGTTATGAAATACATAAATTATAACGTAAAGTTTGCCATTTTTTATCTATATAACACTGCATTTCATTCACATTAGTTATTACTTGTTATAGTTCTAACTTCATTATGTTCATGTATTATAACAATTTTTCTACTTAGCTAAGATACAACCAACACATACAATCTTGACAATGCTTTTTAGCATGCATGATGGACAGAAATCAAAAACATCTTTAAGACTAGGAAAATTCTACATTGTTAAACCTGGCTTGTCATACTGTAGAATCATTAACTCATAGGGATTAACTGATATGGTTGTGTAATTTTAAAAATTTAGTTGAAAGACATTTTTTGTGGAACTGTGTTTTGTGAAAATTAATTCCAAAAAATATATCCGTTGACAAATAATGTCATAGGAAAATAACAATCAAAGCACCGGAGGTGCCGTACGAACAGAGAGCATGGAAACGCAAGAGGCTTTGAAAGTGAGTGTAGGTAGTATTACAATCTGCCTTATCCCATTTTATTCCTATGTGAGCAAGGTTGTAAAACACCATATGAAAGGGGAGTAAGAATTCATGACTGGAAAAGTGTCCATTATATTTTTTGTATTAGTGTTGGCAAATTACCACATTCAGAAGAGTCTGTGCTGAAGCAAGGTCCTTTCACATTCCAAGCATTTCTCCAAGAAAAGACAAAAACGTTCATACGTAACATTTTTAAATAATTACACAAACAGAAAGATGTTTTTATGGTGTCATCAATCGTTATATTTCTCAATAACGACAAAACGGTTCCGAGACATTTCGGCCCATAAAAAAACGGACCATGACAATATCGGCCTATAGCCAAATCAGCCCATGAAATAAATGCCTTTATCATTTCGTTTATTTGCATTGTTGTGCATAAACATGTGTTAGTATTATTATGCTTTGAAACATGTAAATTTCAGTAAGTTTATTCAAAGCAATACAAGAATTAATTCAAATTATCATTTCTAATCAAGTCTACCACTAATCTATTAAAACTCAAATAATGGATTATATATATGTCTTTTTTTTTTTAAAATGAATAATTTAAAGACAGGAAGGTGTACCTATACTTTTTTTAATCTTAAAAATTTTTTTAAAAAAAAGATAATCTTAATTATAATCTTAATTTAATATTTGTATTATTATGATGCTTTAATTACATGTAGTGTGTAAAGAAAAATAACCATAAGAATGAATTGAAAAGAAAGATCCTTTTCTTGTAAATATAATTTGTCTTTAAAAATCCTGATACTTTAGTGTTTTTACATAATTGTAGATTCATACAAGTTACATTCAAACTGTCTTTCTTCTACGCTATCTGCACGAACTAGTTTAGATCGATCAGAATCGACGAGTCTTACAGTCATGAGTGACTCTGACTAAAACATTTGTGAACGGAGTGTGTGCATCATTTATAGGTTGATCTAATATGAAATAAAAAATAATAACTTCTTTTAAAAATAAAATTAAAACCAAGGCATAAGTCATGTCAAAGTTGTCCAAATTTAGGTGTATTAAATATTTTGAATATATTTTATTATGGGCCGATATTGTCATAGGCCGAAATGTCCCGTAGCGCGACAAAACAACTACAAATGATGGTTGCAAAAAACTGTTTATGCCGCGAATCAAGGACCATCGCGAATTTAGGACCGACGACGATATACAAAATACACGCCACCTACCGAGGATTTACCCTAAAGCTTTCCATGTAAACTTCTAGAGTACATCTTGCACAATCGACAGGAACTCGTGAAATCTCTCAGCAATAGCTTTTTCCGGTCGATTTCACAATGCTGCTCTCAAAATCGTGTATATCATTTTTACGCTACGTCGACAAAATTAAAATGTAAACATGTCTACATCAGATATAGGTCAAATTTTGTTTGGGCTTCGAGGAGGGGATGGGAAGGGAAACGAATGAAAACAAATACATTCCTATAAACATGACATTTGCTATCGTGCATGTAAGACATGATTTCTTTACAGCACTTTCCGCAACCTATACTTTTACTTACACGCTCAAACTTCGGATAATGTTAAAAAAATATTGCTTTATTTACTGTGGTTCACTCTTCTCGCCAAAACGAATGCTACCAAGAAATGACACGTCATATAATTCATCCAATCAAAAGAGACCGTTTAAATTATGGGATATCCGCGAAAATGTTGCGAAAATAGGTCTTTGTTTACATAAACTGTTCATGTATTCTTCCGCTGCGCCGCATTGTATCCTTTCCACCAAAAGTTTCTCCACAGAATCCATGTATAAATTTTATTTTCAATACCACATACATTCATCATTGTGCGGTAACCCTCAGCATGTACTTATCACCTGCAAACTACCGTACTATATTCCACATATATTGCCCAAGGATTTGACATAGCGGTGACATAGCTTGTCCGATTTAAAAAAAAATTGAATTTCTTCACTGACATTAGGAAAAATGTTTCGTTTAACATTTCCCTGTTTTTGGTTTACTTGCCCCCATCTATGAACATCTCTGTCACCCTGTATCCCTATCCCATTTTAAAGATATCTACGATTTTCTTGCCAAATGCTTGCGACGTACGTGACAATACATCACAGAGATTCCTCTCTGCTCGTAAAAAATTTTATCACAATAAACATTTGTGATTTTACAGTTATTACAATTTATTATTTTATTGTTAATTTATTTCATCAATTTGTTTAAGTCTGAATAAAATCTTATACCTTCACCACTGCAGTAGTGGCCGGGATCACAAGGTGTGCACTGTGTGTAATTTGTTAAGCTGGTCTTGTTGCTATAGGTACCAGCTGGACACAGATATTGATTAGCTTCCTTTGTTCCCTCTGGACAATAAGATCCTGCTGGACAAGCTGTAGGGACAGACACTCCTCTGTAACTTCTATAGCGGTCAGTGTAGTTTCCACTTGTAGTGATGTTAGCAGCATCTAAAACTTCATAGTCACCTGAAAAAATAAAACAGGCATATAAAATATTGAGACAAGTGGTTATAAGATTCCAAATATTGAGACAAGTGGTTATAAGATTCCAAATATTGAGACAAGTGGTTATAAGATTTCAAATATTGAGACAAGTGGTTATAAGATTCCAAATATTGAGACAAGTGGTTATAAGACTCCAAATATTGAGACAAGTGGTTATAAGTCTCCAAATATTGAGATAAGTGGTTATAAGACTCCAAATATTGAGACTGGAGATCTTCAGAGATTTGTCAAAAACTACGGAGATTTGTCAAGAACCACGAAGATTTATCAATATCTATGGAGATTTATCAAGATCTACAGAGATTTATCAAGATCTACAGAAATTTGTCAAGAAACGGTAGAAATTTGTCATGAACTATGGAGATTTATCAAGAACTATGGAGATTTATCATGAACTATGGGATTTATCATGAACTATAAGATTCATCAAGAAAAACAAATGAAATTCAAAGTACTGTGGAGATAGGTAAGGTGGAAAGTTAGCAAGGACATTATAACAAGGTTTTACTGTAGTAATAACATTAAAAAAGCCATTTCTGTTCACATGAACCAAAAATAAACAGAGTTTAACAACGTAGAGCTTACCAAAAGCTTTACAGTAGGACCCAGTGGGACAGATATCACAGGTGCTCTGTTTCCAGTGTGGTTGATAATATCCTGATGGACATCCAGTCTCATTATGGCTTCCTTGTTCACAGAAATGACCAGGACTACAGGCATAAGTTGTTGGTTTAGCTGTATTTTGACCCTCTGGACAGTAATATCCAGCATCACATGGTCCAGTGGGTGTGGCAAGTCCATATTCCTGACAGTACTGACCAGCAGTACATGGTAAACAGTCTGTTACATTAATATTACCTTCTCTGTCTATAAAATACAAAATTTAAAATGACAAAAAATAAAAACAAAATTAAAATTTATTTTTCTAAAATTTGGAATTTTGGAATATTTTCATGAAGCTTTACAATTTATAATTTTTTCTACTGAATGATTGTCTATCAGCAATTAAGTTTATACTTGACATATATTATATAGTTACCTGTCCACCAAGATTATAAAAAATCTGAATATTTTGATGAAACTAAAATTTTGATACATACAGTATATACATATATATATATATATATATATATATATATATATATATATATATATATATATATACACAAAAATATGTGCATTTAATTAACTCACTGTTCAATAGTAGGATAAAAAGTAAGATAATGAGTTTGTTCTAGGTTTGTCTAATGTCTACATATCACGAAGAAATCACATTCGTTAATTTACCTGAGTATGTGCCAGGTGAACACTGTACTTGTACTGTTGTACCAGTTGGACAATAATGACCCTTAGCACATTGTACAGGGTTGGGTACACTTGCACTACCATTACAGAAATATCCTTCAGTACAGTATCCAGTGGGTGTGGCAAGTCCATAAGTCTCACAGTACTGACCAAGTGTACAGGCCAATGGCTGACTGGATCCAGTTGGACAATAGGTACCTAAAATTTTAAAAGTCATAATCTTTATTTCTTGATGCAGTCTTGTTCTGACACCGGTACTGAAGCTAGAAAATGATTTTGTTTGTAATGTGTACAAGGTAGATTAATGGAAAGACAATGTATAATTTCATAACTTAATCTCAGCATTTGATCAATTAAACAAAAAGAACAAGGTAGTTTGCCAACACATGTAGTCAATCAAAAGCTTCAATACTCAACTGCAATGCTCATGCTTAAACCAGGCTTTAACATATTAAGCCCCTCTGTTCTATACAATGAATAAGTGGTTAATATTCTGTGTACAAGTGGATTCCTTGCAATGTAGAATTCAAGCGGATTCTTTACAATGTACAAGTGGATTTCTTACAATGTTTAAGTGGATTCCTTGCAATGTAGAATTCAAGCAGATTCTTTACAATGTAAAAGTGGATTTCTTACAATGTTTAAGTGGATTCCTTGCAATGTATAAATTAATGGATTCCTTACAATGTATAAATTAAGTGGATTCCTTGCAATGTAGAATTTAAGTTAATTCCTTACAATGTATAAGTGGATTTCTTACAATGTATAAATTAAGTGGATCCCTTACAATGTATAAATTAAGTGGATTCTTTACAATGTACAAGTGGATTTCTTACAATGTATAAATTAAGTGGATTCCTTGCAATGTAGAATTCAAGTGAATTCCTTACAATGTATAAGTGGATTTCTTACAATGTATAAATTAAGTGGATTTCTTACAATGTATAAATTAAGTGGATTCTTTACAATGTACAAGTGGATTTCTTACAATGTTTAAGTGGATTCCTTGCAATGTATAAATTAATGGATTCCATACAATGTATAAATTTAGTGGATCCCTTACAATGTATGTGGATTTCTTACCATGTATAAATTAAGTGGATTCCTTGCAATGTAGAATTCAAGTGGATTCCTTACAATGTACAAGTGAATTCCTTACAATATAAAAATTATGTGGACTCCTAACAATGTACTAGACTAAGTACCAGTATATGACAATGTGAATTCCTTACAATGTATAAATTATGTAGACTCCCAACAATATACTAGACTAAGTACCAGTATATGACAATGTGAATTCCTTACAATGTAAGAGGATTCTTTACAATGTTGAAGTGGATTCTTTACCATGCGTACATGATAAAAGTAGATGTAAACAATCTATAAGTGGATTACCCGGTATATACAATGTATGCATAAAATGTGCAAGTGAATTATACCAATGTAAATAAATTTCTTTTACCTGGTTCACAGATGCCACCAGTGTTATTTAGTGTATATATCGGACAGGTGGTGCTGTTTAGACTGTAGGTATCAGTGGCATTGTTCGTTGGTTTATCACTATAAGCCCCACCAGAGCAGTACCAACCAGCAGCACAGTCTCCAGTAGGTTCTGCTAAACCATTACCATTACAGAATTTACCAGCTGTGAAAGTACAAAAAAATATTTCCATAATCATCTTGTAAAAAAAATTTATTTATGTTGATAAATGCATGCTCCTAATTCACAGCTAAATATTACCAGTAGTTTTTAGAAGGAACAATTTTCTTTAACTTCCTATAATATTTATAACATCATTTTAGCATTACAAAAGAATTAAGACTATAAATCAAGGAAGATTTATAACAAAAAGACAATTATAGATTTTGAGATTTTACCCAGAAAAGGTGGATAAAAACAAGGTAACATGATAGTAACAAAACTATCTAACAATGACATTTTTATAAACTTTCTTTACACATTATTTGCTTGATAATATCAAAGTCTAATGATATCATTTATTGCTATCCTGATTATAGCTAAATATTTAAAGTTTGTTTAAATATATGATTCTACTTACGAGTACATGGTAAACAGTCATACTGTGTTTCTGCTGATCCTGATTATATTTATCCTGATTATAGCTAAATATTTAAAGTTTGTTTAAATATATGATTCTACTTACGAGTACATGGTAAACAGTCATACTGTGTTTCTGCTGTTGTCCTGTTGTTAAAAGTACCTGCCGGACATAGGTACTGAGTTAACCACTGGGTGCCGGCTGGACAATAAGATCCTCTTGGACATTCAGTAGACAAGTATGTTGTTGAGTTAGCCAAACAGTAGTAACCTGGTTCACACGTTTTACATGAAGCTTGGTGGGTAATATCATTGTATGTTCCTGCTGCACAACCAATGGGATCAGCAGTGCCCTCTGGACAGTAGTGGGCAACTGGGCAACCATCTGTATATACAGGTTAATATGCAATGCAACAAGCTGATATTTACATAAACAAATAATGTTTTTTCTGAATATTTTTAATTATCATCAAAAGCACCATTAAATGTGTATATTCACAAACAAGAGTTTCATCCTTTAGATTAAGTTTCTTATACAAATGACAACACCTTCATTTCCATTTGATTACAAATACTAAAATACAACTTTGACCTGTACTTGATTGCTAAATCTTCCTCTTAAAATAAGGTCTGCAAGTGAATCCCACAATATTAATTATCATTGTACAGATCAATTCATCCATAACTGATATGAAACTGCATCAATTGACACCTTCCTTAAAAAATGTTACTTCGGAAATTTGTAATGTAAACCTGTTCTAAAATGTTTCGCTCAAAAGTTAAGTGCTATTGTCATATGAAAAGCTGGTTGAATAACAAAAGTTTGTACGAAAATCAAAATCTAATGAATGGACAAATCTATGGGCAGCTGACATAAAACATTAAACCTTAGCCATTAATGAATAATAATAAAAGATCTATGAATGTCATGTCATGATTAAATGACAACCCCAATTCTCCAATATACATGTATATTGTATAATTTCAGAAATTGGAAGGAGATAGGTAAATATGACTACAAACCTCCATATCCAGTATTGTTGCTACTGGGTGCAGCTGTATTCACACCTGACTGACAGTAGTATCCAGATGAGCATGGGCCTGTCACATTAAAGAGTCCAGACACAGCACAGTAGTAACCAGGATCACATTGTGTACATTCTGACACTTCTTTCATCATTTCTACTGGATTATAAGTTCCTGCTGGACATAACTCCATGTTAAATCCTGTATTTCCTGGGCAGTAACGACCAACTGGACATGGGTCAGCTCTGTCTTTATTTGTACAATAATATCTGGGTGGACAGGTGTTACAGACATTGGCTTGAGTGTGGTTCATGTAAGTTCCTGAAACATTCAGTTCATTAATTTCTTAACTGTTACCAATATTACTATTCAAACTAGCAAAAATTCAACTGTCAAGTTTTCATTTAGCAAAAACACATACAAATCATGTAGTTTAAGAAAGGAATCTTGTTCAATTTTTAAGATTCTAAAAATAAAATCTATATTTTTCACATTATTTTGAATATAAAATATACTGATCTAAACAAAAATATTGTTTTTCATTTAAAAAAGTAAAACTCCTGCCTCGCGTGTTCTAAATGATTTTTTTTTTCAGATTTTGTCTATCACATATATATCCTAGCGAAGACTTTTCATCTATTTCACTATACACAAACTACATATACTTACCATCAGGACATGGATTTGGTGATCCAGTACCAGAGGGACAGTAAGTACCAGCAGGACAGATGTTACCAGTGGTGCCATCTGTTGGTGCACTTGTATTAGCTTTACTATCACAGTAAAATCCTGGGTCACAGTCACCTAGAAAGATATACAACATAATATGATGTTACATGCATTTTACAAAAAATTTTTGAATGGTGGATAACACTGCATCAGCAAATTAATATTTCAGCTAAAATAGAAACAAAAGTGTGTCATGATTTTATTTATCTACATAATCCAGCTTTGTAAGCTTTGCAATTCTTGCACTCTATTAGAGTTTATATAATAGAGAACATTGCACGATACAAAATTATCTCATTCTTAATGGTAAAACTGTTCTATTTACAAAGGTGCATTATTTGAACAACTCAACACAATTGTTCAGAAATACAAAAATACAATGTCAAAATAAGAAAACTGCTTCTGTAGATAGTTTTTATAGAGCTGATGTATCAGGCTCACATAAGAAAATGAGCAGTATACCATGTCAATTTTGCTATCAACTTTATATAGCTAGTGTCCTAATTGTAATGGCAGTTAGTATGAATTCAAAGAACCTGAACACTACAGAGTTTTTATACCTGAAAACAATTAAGTCAACTTCATCATGGGATAAAAAGAAGAATCATTACCTGTATAATTTGTTAGACCTTGGCTGCCACAATATTTTCCTGGTGGACAATCGATACAATCAGACAGCATGCTCTTTCCTGTGTCAGGATTGTAAGTTCCTAAAGGACATGGTTCTGGACTGCCAGTTCCCTCTGGACAATAGTGACCAGCTGTACAATAATCTCCATATGACTGACTGATGGGATTCTGGTCAATGGCAGCTAAAGTACAGTAATGGCCAGCTGTACAGTTACCTGCTGGGGCAGTAAGTCCTGTAAATAAAAGAAATGATAAAATGTGATCAGAGAGCAATGGAATTCAAAAGGATGAAAGCAAAAGAATGATATTAACTGGCATTAATGATGATAAATTCTTTTACACACACACACACACACACACACACACACACACACACACACACACAGAGAGAGAAACATACGAGTATCTTTTCTTTTGAGACAGTGGATATGTATGCATGTGTAAGTGCACAAAAAGAGTGTTTTGTGAAAGGAAGGAGAGAGAGAGAGAAAGAGAGAGAGAGAAAGAGAGAGAGAAAGATAGATATGAGTATCTTTTCTTTTGAGACAGTGGATATGTACATGTATATGTGTGTAAGTTAGTGATGTCTCAATTATCGCCGATGATTGATTGTCGGTCGTTGTCAGGGCAGCCATCCTAATAATCGATCACAAGATAAATAATCGATCATCACCGACATCGGCAAGTAGTTTCCGGATTGTAGGAAAGTCCGTTTCCTTTCCAGTTCTTGCTACTAAAAACAACAATGGCAGATGAGGATCGAATAATATATTGTATCCAGACAATTTTTACACCAGTGCGATGCTTTGCCACTATCAGTCTATCAGGGCAAGGAGCTATCTAGCCTTTAACTTACAATCACAAAGCAAGATCACTTGGCTTTTACAATAAAAGTATTTATATTCAGCCTTATTTGTTTCTGAATACTGATGTACAGTTACTAAGCATATTCCGATTATTATCGATTAATTGATCGATTATGTATGTCCGATTATCAATTATAATTTTGTGTCCAATTGGACATCACTAGTGTAAGTGCACATAAATGACAGAAAGAGTGTTTTGTGATAGGAAGGAGAGAGAGAGAAAGAGAGAGAGAGAGATAACATACCTTCTACATTACAATACATTCCAGGTGTACAATATTCACATGAACTGACATTATGGAGTCCTGGAGAATTACTGAAAGTTCCAAGTGGACATTTAGTTCCTTGACCGGACCCTCTGTTACAATAGTAACCTGGTAAGCAGACATATCCTGTAGTACCATCAGTGGGTGTGGCATTATCTGACCCATTAACACACACATAACCAGCATCACACATATCAGTTGGCTGGGTTAGTCCTACTGACCCGCAGTAGTAACCAGCTGTACATGGAGTACACTGACCATCTGTCTCTAAATTAGTGGTATTGCTGAATGTTCCTGTTGGACATGGGTATCTATGCTTACTGACAGTGTTAAGTGGGCAGTAATAGCCAGCTGGACAGTCAGTGGGTGTGACCACTCCTGTGCTGTTTACCCCTAGATTTATAGATTCTTCAACAGGATCACAATATCTTAAAATAGAAATATTAATCACAATTATGTAGATATTCATTAAAACATAAAATACATATTTTTTTTGTCAAAAAGCTAAATCTTGAAAGCCTGTTTTTATTTTTAAAGTGAAACTATTTGGCCAGAAGATAAATTTTTTTTTTACTTTTGGGATCATGATATTAATTATAATTAGACTGAAAAGGTGTTAATTAAATTATATTTCAATTTTGCTTTATAATTGTTTTGATAAATACACTTAGTTTTCAAAATGCAACTGGAAAACGAATTGAGATAAAGCAAATTTCTCTTTTTCTAAATGTGTTTTTCATTTCTTGAATAAGTTTTTTTTATTCTTTTTCTCTACATTACACACTTTTCAGTCCAAAGCTTGTAATGGTGCATTTTAATCTTTACACCGTGGTGCTAGTGCTAGCCAGATCACATCAGGCTAACATGCATTTTCACTTAGAATTTTTTTAAAAAAAAAAAAGCAAATTTAGAATATTCATAAAACATGCATATTTTTTAATATAATTTACCTTCCAGTCGGACAGTTTTTGCAGGATGACATTCCATCATTATCTTGATAATATCCAGCAGTACATGGTAATGGCTGACCAGTCTCTCCTGGACAATAGTGACCAATTGTACAGTTATATTCATTAGGAGTAGATGACTGCTGACCACCAGGGCAGTAGTAATTTGGTGCACATGGTCCAGTATAATTGGTATTTCCTGTGCCAGCACAGTAATACCCAGGGGTACATGAGTTACAGTTGGTAAGATTGGTATTTCCAGCAGTATTTGACATGGTTCCAGCTGGACATGGTGTGGGTGTGACTGACCCCTGCTCACAATAGTGTCCAACAGGACAGACTTGATCTGATGGATCTGGCTGTGTGTCGCTTCCATTACAGAAATATCCAGCATTACAGAGTCCCTCTGGAGAGGCCAGACCGTACTGCATGCAGTAGTATCCTCCAGTACAGGGTACTGGGTATGCTGTACCATTAGGACAATAAGCTCCTGGCCAGCATTTCCCGCCAGTATAATTGGCAAGTGGACAGGTACAGTCTGATAGATTAGTAGCATTGCCTGTTGTAACTGGCTCAGCCATGTACGAGCCACCTGTACAATACCACCCAGCGCTACAATCTCCCGAAGGAGCAGACAAACCATCAGCTGGAAATAAACAAGGTTTATAAACAGGTCAGTCAGTATTTAATTAACAAAAATCTCATTTTTTTTTCAAATATATACATGTACTTTGAATGATAAGTTAGGATAGGAAAATCTAATATTTAAATAAGTACACATAAATAACGTAACTTACTTTGTTTTATTTTGTCCCCTAGTTTGTTAAAGGAGACAAAATGTACAAATATCATCAAAATGATAAAAATCAAAATATAAATGTTGGTAAATATGGGAAAGCCTGTTACTAATATTATCTATTATCACCTGATATTATTATGACCTAATGTTTGGTACTGAAAAATCTTTAGTCAGTTATGGGCAGTTCATGTAAATATAAGCAGTGAAGTGTTGAGATTTTGTAATTATATTTGTGTAACTGTTAAAGTTGTTCCAGAAAAAATAAATATATGTAGCGAATGTTACAGTCATACACTATATGTAGTTTGTCTCACATGAGTTGAGAAAGATTTATTAGTCCCTAGCAACCAACAGAAATGCAATGTGGAAATATGCAATCCTGCTAGTTCTTTAAGAGTAATAAACATACTTACTCATGGCTAACATGAAAAAGTTTGTAAGTACACAGCTATTACAAATCATTATTTGTTACTGTCAGCAAGAGATACAGACTTATCCATGCTATTCTTACTTTTTGATTAAATAACAAAAAATTATACATACTTTCACAATATTTTCCGGGTGGACAATCTAAACAATCTTCTGTACCATCACTGCCATTAACAGGGTTGTAACTTCCTTTCTGACATGGGTATTGATTGGCACTTGTTGTTCCTAGTGGACAGTAGTATCCACTAGGGCACACCTGTTGTGTGAATGTGGTCGAGTTCTCTACACAGTAATATCCAGCTGGACATAGAGTACAATTAGACTGACCAGGACTGTCACTGTAAGTTAAAACAAAATAACGTGTGAAAGTGTGCTTTGAATTTCCAACTAACAATTGGCAATACTGCTGAGTTTACTTGAGAATGAAACCAGTTTAGCTATTTATTGGCACCCATACAACCATATGTATTTTAATCTACATGCATTTAATTTTTTTTTTAGGTTTATAAAAAGTTGAGTTGAGTAATAGTGTTTAACATGCGAATCAAGAGTATTTCACTTATATATAGACACCACCAGCTATAGGCAAAAGTGCAAAAATTTTGCCTGTGTGTTGTGCTGATGGCATTATACAGCAGGGTTCTTTATCATGCCACACATAATGACAAATGATCTCCTTTATTTTAAGATCCCATCCGAAGTGCTTGGTGAAAGAACAGTCGCTAACCACTTTCAAGTCTTGGGTCTAAGCTACTTATTATAAAACAATTACATATGTAATATATGTCAACTTGAATGTCAATAGGAAATAACAAAATAACAGGGTGACAGTAAAAATTGTTACCTCTTAAAAACAGCCTTGTCAATACTACCAGCTTGGAACACAATGCTTTTCTGAAGGTGACAATATTTATTATCACCCTGAGAGGGATGTAATATCTATATGGTGACAGACTACAAAGATCTCAGCATGTAGGATCATCTTAGGAGTAACAATTTCTCTATATAATGAGCTAAAATAGTTTAGGTTATAGAAGATATGCATAGATTTTATCTTATTCAATTAAGTTAACAATACCAAACTATAATCATTAACTGCTGAATCTTTGTGAAAAATTTTACGAAATCGAGTCAAGGACATTTGATGTTTGTCTCCAATAAATCTAGAGATACAAGATTAGAGAACTCCATGATTATCTGATTTGTTTTTGTTCAATCAGAGAATTACAGATTTTTTGTTTCAATATTTCAGACCTGCCAACCCCATTAGAAGTCTATCAGTAAAGTCAGTAAATTTTTCAGTAAGAATGGGCCATTTTTGGATTTTTTTCCGTAAGATTTTTTTACTCAATAACTGCTGCTAACTGCTACGTTTCTGGGGGTATTGGCGCTTTGATGAAGACGGTTGTTCATCTTGATCAGCTGTTAAATCCCCCTTATGTTTGCGGTTCATTATAATCAAGTTGAACTGTCACAACATGTGATTCTATTACCTCCCAATAGACGCTTAAATTTCGACTGCACTTGAAATCATTACTTACAAACGCAGTTAAGATGTTACATACACTTAGATGCTTGCTTAGTTTCAATGTTTAAATACATGTAGATCAATTTCAAACGTTTTGATGACAAGTGTAAAAACTTAGTAGAAAATGGATAGGACATGAACCAAAATCCGGATTTTACTTCAAATCGTAAGATTTTAAACCTATCCGTAAAATCGTAAAATGGGTAAAAAATCAGTAAGAATTACGGAAAAATCGTAAGGGTTGGCAGGTCTGATATTTACCTGTATCCTCCAGGAGCACATGGTATAGGTGAGGTGGTTCCTACTGGACAATAGTGACCCTCTGGACATATACCTCCTACACCTGTGTGGCTACCAGATGGAGTGGACACATCAACACCTACATATGAAAATATAAATATTATTTAATAAAAGACTTAAATATATGGTTTTAAACTATCAAAATGTTTATATGAATATTCATGAAATAATAAGTCGGAAATCCAAAATGAAATAAAATACATCTATTGGAATATGTATTGATCAAATTTAAAATTTAATTTGTATTTTAAGTAAAAGTCTTCAAAGACAAGAAATACATGAATATATATTATATAATGAATTTAAAACTGCATTAAGTTTTTCAAATTTCTGAATTTTTTTGATTTTCTAAAAATAGATAACTTCTAATCACGATATGTGAGATTCATTTTCTAAAATGTCATTCCTAACAGCTGTAAATAATATGGATCCTCTAATGGGTTTGTCAATGTTTAACAATGATTATTATGAGCTTGGAGCATGCGCATAGATGTATGGAAATTCCAATGAATCAAAGGTGAAACCTGATAAATTGTATTAATTGTCCGTCATTAATATCCAAATGTATTTGCAATGGTGTTATGTATCCCTTACTGTGTCACAGATGACAAATTCAATGGAGTTCTGTGTTTAATTTATCGTATTTCACTGTTTTGTAAGTTGCATTTGAATGACCATGTTCTAAAATTAGATCCCACATGCTACATCTTGATAGGAAATTACTATTACATGTATTTCTGTATTTATTCAAGCTTTTATCGTTGAACCAAATGTAACATTGTTTATTAGGAACATCATTAAGTAAATCAGCACTGTTTTAATATTTCCTAGGAAAACTTAATACAGCTTTAAGTGTATTATGACATGGCTGGTTTGACAAATTAATAACAAATATTGATTAATCCAAAGTGAATTAATTAAGACAAAAAAAAAAAAACAAAAACAAAATGGCATTGACAACTCAATGTCATGTTAGATTTTAATATTAAAATCTGTCATAACTGCTAAATAAAACCACCTACCTGATGTACAGTAGTAACCAGCTTGACAATCACCACTGACCGCTGACAGACCATCAGTAAGACAATATTTCCCACCATCACACTGGACACACTGACTGATGTTACTTAGACCATATACTGGGTTATAAGTGCCAGCTGGACATGGTTGTAGATTGGCACCTGTTTGGTATGGGCAGTAGTATCCTGGTGAGCATAAGTCAGCACGATCTCTGTTTACACAATAATAGCCTTCTGGACAGTCATAACATGAGGAAGCACCTGTGTGGTTGGTATATGTACCATTAGGACAGTAGTAATGCTGAGGAGATCCACTTGGGCAGTATGATCCTGCTGGACATATATTGCCAGTCGTTCCGTCATAGGGAGCATGACTGCTTGCTCCCAGTATACAGTAAAATCCTGGTGAACAATCTCCTGATACGGCAGACAGACCAGTTGAGTTACAGAATTTACCGGCATCACATTGTAAACAGGCAGAGTCATTGGTCATTCTGGTATATGGTTGGTATGTACCAGCTGGACAAGCTGTTGGTTGGTAGCTGTGTTCTGGACAATAATGACCTACTGGACACTCATCTCCATAGGACTGGCCAACAGGATTTGCTGATTCTGAACCATTTGAGCAGTAAAATCCAGCCAAACAGGACCCATTGGGAGCAGTAAGACTGGAGGAAGAACAATATTCTCCAGGTGGACACACAGTACAATCTGAAAGGGATGGTAGCTTATCTCTATTGCCATAAGAACCTTTTGGACAAGGAGTTGGATTTGACCAGCCTTCTTCACAATAAGTGCCCTGTGGACAGGGACCACCTGTGGCTGTGGTGACATTAGGTGATGGTGTTACTTCCTTCAGTACACAGTAATAACCAGGATGACATTTTCCTGTTGGTTCTGTGATGTTCTCTGCTTCACAGTAATACCCAGCTGGACAGTCTCTACATTCTGCCAGGCTTTCTAGTCCAGTGGTGTTGCTGTATGTTCCAACTGGACATGGATTCTCTTTACTGGTCATTGTTCCATTTGGACAATAAAAGCCTGCTGGACAGACCTTAACTGTGACAACTCCATGAGAAGGAGCACCCACTCCACTCTGTAACTCTGCGATAGCCTCATTCTGGTCACAATAACTTCCTGATGGACACTGGATACAATCTCCTTGACCAGCTAATGGCTGATAGTAACCTGAAGCACATGGTGTCTGATCTGCACTTCCCTGTGGGCATTTGTGGCCTGCTAAACACTGCTTTCCTGGTGGTTGAGCAACAATCATGCCTTCTGGGCAATACCATCCTACATCACAGTAACCATTAGGCAAGTCTCTACCTGGACCAGAACAGTATTTGCCAGCTGTACAAGGGAGACAACTGCTGATGTTATGATTACCGAACCAATCGCTGAATGTTCCTTCAGCACATGCGATTGGATAAGGACTGGCTATCGGACAATAATGTCCTTTGGGACAGATATCTCCAAATGTCTCATTTACTGGATTAGGTATTGTGGCACTTCCATTACAATAATATCCTGCTAAACATTCCCCAGTTACATTAGCTTGACCATCTGAGTCACAGTAGTAACCTCCTGTGCAAGGTAATGGTGATGATGATCCTTCTGGACAGTAACTTCCTACTTTACACTGCCCACCAATACTCTGTGCTGGGCAGTAACAATCACTTCCTGAGTCATTTCCTAAAACTGATGGTTTATTTGACCATGAGCCCTGAGTACAATACCACCCTCCTGCACACAGACCAGCTGGCAGGGCAAGCCCTGGGGTAGGGCAGTATTGTCCTGGGGGACAGAGCTGACAGAGTGTGTCATCCTGTGCCCCTGTGATGTTGTTGTATGTTCCGTTATTACATGGATATTGAGTGGCAAATTCTGTGGCAGCTGGACAATAATGACCTGAAATAAAAAGACAATGTACATGAGCCTGAAACAAGTTTGTACTAATTTCTAACTTAAAATGGAAAAAAAGTAATTGTAATAAGAAATAACAAAAATAATGATGTCAAAATAAACAAAAGTAAAAGTTCAGAACTATAACTATTCCTAATCTAGTGTTCAGATAATTTCCTGTTGTGTTTTTACGTACAATGTACCATATTCTTCTTAACAAATACAAGATTTTAGCAAAATCAAATTTTAAATATGACCAAAAAACTAACAATAATTTTTCATTCACTGACAATTAACATTAACACTATTACTGAATTAAAGTAATGTGAAGTCAATTTTAATTGTTGTCTGGTAAACTTGCCTGAAATTTCACTAAAGAATAAAGAAATATTATCAATTTCAAATATCATACACATACTGTGTAAGTATTTATATTATATTTGGCTCTCCAGAGAGTCTCAAACATTTAGCATGTATTAATATTGGCCATGACATTGTCTCCCCTTTAGACAGGTGAGTTAAAATTAATACTGGAGTGTATTAATATTTGCATAAATTTATTTAACGCCAATAGTGCCAATATTAATAAACAGCCTAAATAAATACTTATATACAGTATTTATATTAATTTTCTTACCTTGTGGACATAATGAAGTGTTTGTACTGCCTGCAGTACAGTAATATCCAACTGGGCAAGTCGTACAGTTGGATTGTTGTTCAACTGGGTTATAAGTGCCCACTGGGCAATCCTCAGGTTTGCTTGATCCAGCCAAGCAATATGTTCCTGCTGGACATGGTCCACCTGTAGTGTCTGTAGTTGGTGGGCTTGATGTGTTAGAACCTCCTGCACAGTAAAAGCCTGGGTTACACACACCTGTTGGATAAACCAGTCCAGGTAGATCACAGAAGTATCCAGGTAGACAAGATTGACACTCAGTCACTGATGTCAACATTGTTCCATTATTAAAAGTACCAGCTGGGCAGTCTGTGGGCTCTTGAGTTTGTGATGTACAATAATGTCCAACTGGGCATGGACCAGCATCCCCAGTTGATGACCCATTGGGCTGGTTGGAGTCAGACCCACTTCTACAATAATATCCAGCATCACAATGACCGGTTTCTGATGTTAAGTTATACCCTGAACAGTAAAAACCTCCTGTACATTGAGTACACTGTGTTACATTTTCTAAACCAGTTGCACTGCTAAATGTGCCTGGTGGGCAAGATTGCCAAACATGCCCCTGTTCCTTCTGGGCAAAAGAAGCCTGCTGGGCATGGGTCAGGGTTACTTCCTTGAGTGCAGTAATATCCAGGTGTACATTGTAAACAAACTTCGTTTAACTCAGTATCTGTAAACGTTCCTGGAACACATGGTATTGGACTAGAAGTGCCTTCTGGGCAAAAATGACCAACTGGGCATTTGTTACCAGTGCTGCCATCTGTTGGTGATGATACTGAAGCATTACCAGAGCAGTAATATCTAGCTGAACAGTTTCCTTCTGTTGCCTGTAAACCGTAACTAGCACAATAATAGCCAGGTTCACACCCTTTACATTGGCTCTCAAACTCCAAACCTAAAAAAAAAATAATGAAATTTATAAAAATTTAATATAAATTGCAACTTAAATCTATTTTGTTTTGATATTTTTGTTCTTAAATTAAAGCAATATTCATGAATAAAAGATGCATATGTTACAACTTTGCTTCATTTAAAAATAAGGTGTCTACTTATTTTCAACACCCCATGTCCTTAAATGACCATTCCATCTAAGTAGACACTTGGTTCCATTTATGAGAATTTTATATTTAAGTAGGGACTTTGAAGATGACTTAAAACTTTAAAGGTATTTTCACCAAAATAATTATTGCTATTCTATATTCTTAAAAAAATCAAAGTACTGAAAGACTGTTCACAACACATCTGACTTCTATAGATTAAGGAAAATCTAATTTGTAGACTGTGAACCAAGTATTACAATTGTGATGTATTACTCAGTCCAGCATAGGATTTAGTACATAAAACTTTCGTAAATGATATTTGATTGTTTTTACTACATTTGTCAACATTATAAGACAAATACATCACTTATATCTTATAGATGTACAGGATTAGTATCAGAGTCATGTCTTGTCCTCATATTACGACTCACATAGCAAAATGTCAGTGTATCATCAGAAAAACCAGACTCGCCTCCAATACAAATCATATACATAATACAATAAATAAATAATATCTATCTATATGCACTTTTATCAATCTAACTAATTCTAAGATGTTAAATTAAGACTATTCATATTTTCAGTATGCATTGTCCAAGTAGCATCTCCAACAAATATTTAAGTGAGATGATAGTTTGCTTCAATGTTCAATTCTTTAAAAAATTTCTAAACAGAATTTGTTTTTTTTTAAAAAAAATACTAGTACACTTTGAATTGATAAATCTATTTGTATATGATGAATAAATAACAAATTTATTGTACCTTCTACTGGGTTATAAGTTCCTGGAGGACAAAGACTGGTAGCATTAGATCCCGCTGGACAATAAGCTCCTTTGTCACAGATATTGCCTGTTACTCCATCAGTTGGTGTTGCTGTTGATGATCCCAAGGTGCAGTAGTACCCACCAAGACAGTCACCAGATGGCGCTGACAGTCCTTCCTGTCCACAATATTTACCACCAGGACAATGGGTACATTCAGATGACCTCTTTAGATAGTATTGGTCAGAGTATGTTCCATTTGGACAGCCATATTCTTTGGCAAATTTGGTTCTATTTGGACAATAATTTCCAGGTTCACATGGTGATGGATTTTGGACTCCATGAGAGCAGAATGTATTATTTTGAACAGATCCATCACAATAGTACCCTTCAGGACATTCTTTACATGTTGTCTACAAAGAATACAATACAATAATGCTTTTTTATTAAAAAATTAAAAACAATCATAAAATGTTTTTAAATAAAACTGGTCTAACAAAACAGATTTCAAAACAACACTGAAAACTGATGTTTGACGATTGATGACTAATTATTGCAAACTTCTCATAATGTATAATGTACAATTACAGATAAAAATCTTTATTTTGTCTTTGTTCTATATTCACAAAAACCAAACTTCAGAGAAATTAATTTCCTTCTTCCCTTGAATTTCAAGATAATGGGTTTCGACTGAAATTTTTATAGTGACATGAAACACTATTACTTTGTGTCACTCCATTAAAAATTACAGTGAAACAAAATTAATTTTATCACTCCATTTACAGTGAAACAACAAACTAAATTAAAACCAAGTGTTCTAATATACCTGTCCAAACTCATCCTGGTATGTTCCTGATGCACATGACACTTCAACAGGTGTACCTTCTGGACAGTAGTGACCTGGTGTACATATAAAGGCTGTAGGAGTGCTAACATTCTGACCCTCTGGACAATAGTATCCAGCAGAGCAAGGTCCAGTTGGTGTTGATAAACCAGTGCTATTACAATAGTATCCTAAAAACAAAATAAATAGCGGATTAATCATCTAACAAATTATCATAGTATGGCAGGAGGATACACAAAACAGTATGACTGGTGATCAATGAAACATGACCATAAACAAATCAATGTCAACTAAGTATAACATAAACAAACCATTCTCAACTAAGTATGTATACCATAAACAAATCATTCTCAACTAAGTACAGCCAGTGGTGGCGCAGTACACACTTATGACACAACATTACTATTTTTTTTCTTTTAATTTTTTGATTGCTAAATAATATTAAAACTGGACAATACATAAAGTTTAACCATCCAAATACATGTTTACATTTATGCCTACTTTGAACTTTAAACAGTTTCAAGTTCTTTTTTGCATTCAAAGAATGCAAACAAACTTTAAAGGAAAGATATTACACTTTGTTAAAAAATATCAATACCTTGAGTACATAGCTGACATCCACTAAAATCTGTATTTCCTGTGGCACTGCTGTAATAACCAGGTGGACAAGCATAAGGCACACCTGTTGCTGCTGGACAATAATGACCACTTGGACAATCACCACCTGTGGCATCATTCTGTGGGTCTGGTCTAGTGGCACTAGCGGTGCAGTAATAACCTGAGTTACATGGTCCAGTTACATTTGTCAGACCAGCAGATCCACAATAATAACCTGTTAATAAAGAATAAATGTACTTATGAAAAAAATTCAGTTGTCAATGTCACTTTACACTACAGTGTCACAATATCAACAACATATAAACTTAACTCTGTGTTTACCTTTAGTAATTAAGGTAAAAAATAATATATAAAGATCTGTTAAAGGTCACACCTGTATTTACATGCAAAAATGAAGGTTTAACAAAAATTACCTATTTTGTTTGAAACTCATTTTTGTCAGGAAAACTAATACATTGAAAATACCATTTACAGTAATACTATTTATAGAAACAAACTGTTATGTAAACAAGCATTATGTAGATTACATTAATTAACATTAACCAACTATCCTTCAACAATGACTATATGAAAATAATTTATCAAAATATAATCACTCCTGTGCAGTTTATCATTATCTTGTATATACATTTGGTTATTGAAAATCTTTAAAGAACAAATTTTAACAATGGCTGCTGTAATTTACACTAGAGATATAAGCTAAGTTATACTGTACTTTATAGCAATCATTCCAAATAAATTACAAAAATGCTGAATCCAATAAGAACTTTATTTACTTACCTGGTAGACATGGCTGTGGATCACTGGAGCCAGCTGGACAAAACTGGCCAGGTTGACACTGACCACCAGTTGCATTGGCTGGACAGAAACAACTAGGTACAGTGTAGTTTCCAATATCTGTTGGCTGGCTAGACCAGGCTCCCCGTACACAATACCAGCCAGCTTGACAGTCTCCTGTCGATGTTGAGAGACCAGCTGTAGCACAATATTTTCCTGGGTCACATGGTTTACAATCTGAGATGCTCTGCTTTCTTGTACCATCATTGTAATAACCTTGGTCACATGGATACTCATACATATTTCCAGTACCCTCTGGACAATAGTGACCAGTTGGACAGTCATTTCCAGTGTAGGTGGTTGAATTCTCTGGACAATAATAGCCAGCTGGACACAATATACATTCTGAAAGTCCTGTGGTTGGATTGTACCTTCCTGCTGGACAACCAAGAGGATAAGATGTTCCATTAGGACAATAGTGACCAGCTGGACATGGTCCTCCTGTACTATCTACAACAGGGTTATTAGGAGTCTGAGCACCTTGGAGACAATAAAATCCACCCCAACAATCACCTGATGGTTCTGTTAGACCAGTAGAGCCACAGTATTTACCAAAATCACAACTTGTACACTGACCAGATGCTGTTAATTTTGTTGTATTGCTGTATGTTCCTAGAGGACAGGGTTGTGGTGTAACAGTTTGTGGTGTACAATAATGACCAGCTGGACAAGGGCCAGCAACTCCAGTATTACCAGTATCAGGACTGGGCATGTTTGATCCTGATGTACAGTAGTATCCAGCATTACAAGATCCTGATACAGATGTGGCATTTGCCTGTGAGCAGTAATATCCACCAGTACACTGGGTACAATTATCCACATGCCACAGTCCAGTATCGGTACTGAACGTTCCAGGAGGACATGACTGCCATATTTCCCCTGTGCCTTCAGGACAGTAATATCCAGGTGGGCATGAATCTGGTGTAAGTCCAGTAATACAGTAATGTCCAGGTGTACAGTTCCAGCACTCTGCAGCACCTGTGTTGGTCATATATGTTCCATGTGCACAGGGTGTAGGTACTGCAGTACCTACTGGACAATAGTGACCAACAGTACATGGATCACCTGTAATAGTATCATTTGGAGAAGGTGTGTCAGCACGTCCACTACAATAATAACCAGCATTACATGGTCCAGTAGGTGCAGTCAATCCAGTAGCATCACAGTAGTATCCACCAGTACAATCAGTGCATTCTCCAGCAATACCCAGACCAGTACTGTTTGACCATGTTCCAGTTGGACATGGTTCAGGTACAGGTGTGCCCTGGACACAGTAGTGACCCACAGGACAACTCTCTCCAGTAATACCATCAGTTGGTGTGGCTACTGATGATCCATTTTTACACCAATATCTGGCACTGCAATCTCCTGTTTATATAGAATAAAATTATGACATTTATTAATATATTTATTATGTCTATTGCAATTTGTATAAAAATTTAATTTGATTTGTTGTTGGTTCAACATGAAATTCAAATCATTATTGCAATGTATTAAGTAAAACAACATATATTTTAACATGTGGCATCAGTAGAGTGCTCCTAAGATCAAACATTTCAGGATTTGAATCCTGTTAGGTACACATGTAATGCCTTAAGTTGTGTCACTTCAAATCACACAGCTGGTGATTTACACAATGTCAGGATAATGGACTGGTAAGGAACTAATCTCTACAAATGCAGTCTATGTTAGCTAAGACTATAAATTTGCTTTTGGTGTTTGCTAATACAAATCAGACACACCATTTAATCACTGCCAGTCTTTGGTACATTGTGGTAGCCTAATGTGAACCGACTGAAAAAGCACCAAAATGTGACAATGCGATTGTATTCAGCACTTTAATACAACAGATAGAAGGACAGACACACAAACATACAGAAAAATGGACACATACTAAAGCATTGAGGTTTTGATAAATATTTGCCACACAAAATTAGGGAACTTTAAATTTCATTTTAATAGTTTAACATTTCAGAGTTGTCTATATGATGAATTCTTTAATGCACATATATTTCACATATATCAAGTATTTTCAGTTAGGTTTTATAATCAACCACATAAAATAGGTTAAAGGTCAAGATCAACAGGTCAAATTTTCGAACAGGTTATTATGAAAACTACCTGAAAATAAAAACATACATCAATTATAATAGCTAGCCTACCTTAAAAAGGTAAAAAAGATTTTTACAGTGAAAGTATCACACACCATCTTGTTCTAAGGCATAGTGACTTGCTAGGTTGTAACTGATTTGAGAATTATTTTCCTAATTTTGTCTTACTTCCAAACATTGGACATTATTGCTAACTGTAAATTACTCACCTGTATAATTACTTAGTCCTACAGAACCGCAATATTTTCCGGAATCACATGTGGTGCACTGATCAACAGATCCTAGTTGCTGATATGGATTATAAGTACCAGCGGGACAGCCATATTGTGTAGAATACTCGGTACCGTTAGGACAATAGTAGCCAGTAGGACATGGATATGGTGTGTATGTCGTCACTGGCGAATTTGCTACATTACAGTAATATCCTAAATAAAAATATAAAACAAATAATAAGATACTATCAATATAGTTATTTAGTAATGCTACAGAAATAATTTCAAAGTTACACTTAGTATTTTAGGCCCTTGAAAAAGACAATGAAGTAAAGATATTTCCAACCGAATAACAGAATATTTTAACTAACCTTCTATCTATAAATTATAATAAGCTAACAATTAAGTATATTGTGCAGATTAAAATTGAATGTGAACTGTTTTTAGTTTTCATTTCTCGATTGATTGAATGGGGTTATATGTCCCAGTCAAGAATATTTCACTTATATTGAGACGTAGCCTGTATAGGTGAAGTGGCAGACAATTTGACCTTTGCAGTGCACTCAGGGCAATGTTCAGGGAGGGTTCTTTAGTGTGCCACACCTACCATAAAATGAGGTATTAGTTTTAAAGAATCCCATAAATTTCTTTTCTAAATGCTGAGTGCTTGGTGAAAGATTATTCACTACCTATTTTCAATGTCTTGGTCAGACCCAGCCAGGGTTCAAACCCTGACCTTTCACACATGAAGCCAGCACTCTATCAATTTAGCTACCATAATGATGTTTCACTTCTCAGCTCTGCATGTAAAAATTTTGATCAGTGTTTTAAAATTCATACATGATATAAAGTGATGAAGAATGACACAAATATTACCTGAAGGGCATGTTTTACAGGTTCCCTGTCCATTCTGATCCTGATAAGTTCCTGAAACACATTTGATTTGCTCGAAACTGCCCCGAGGGCAATAGAAACCTGGACTACATGCCACTGGATTACTGACACTCTGGCCTGGTGTACAATAGTAACCTGTTTTAGAAAACAAAAAATAACAGTTATATTAAAGCAATATTAACTTGAGCAATCTCTTGAAAGATAAATAACCCCTAAGATTTGATCTTGTGGTTTTGACATTTAACCTGCTCACTTAAACTTGATATGCAAAAACCACCATTCTACAGATGGAAATAAAAACTAACAAACTTTCCCTCACTAGGATCTTTCTGAATGAAATGAATGGAACCTCGGAAATGAGAGATGCTTCAATCTATAAGGATGTGCTTTAGACTACTTCAGACCAGGTCCTTTAGCTTAAAAGGAAGTGTGAGGACCAAACATACTCAACACAAAAATGACATAATTTTACTTGTAGTAAGTTTATACTTTCTTGATGTCTGATTGTGGTGGAAAAACAAAAATCTATATGAACATCCACATGTGTAAATTCGGTTTAAATGGTTTAACCAAATCATTTTTTTTTTTATTTTCTGTAAGAATTTTTTAAAATAAAGTCTATCAACAGTGCCAGTATAGTTTAAAAAAAACATTTAACAAGATGTCTGCAGCAACCATTGTGGTAAAGCAGGTCAAACCATAATCAGATCAATAGTGAAAATTAATGTTTTAATTAAAATCTCTGTCTTGGGCTAAAATCTGACATGTCTCAGACTCGCGGACTGGCCTCAATTTCTATGAAATGTGTAAGCCTTTACCTGAAGACTAGACATTAACAGTAAAAGCTAATTAAAGATAGATACAAAATCAGATAAACATGTATAATTTTTACCTTCATCACAGAGATCTGTTGGTTGAGTCAATCCCATAGTCCCACAGTAATAACTTTGTGTACATGTGGTACAGTTTGATATGTCAGTGTTTCCTGTTCTGTTGGAGAATGTTCCCAATGGACATTTAGGCTGAACACTGGTGGTTCCACTTCCTGTAATTAAAAAACAATAAAACAATTTAAGATTTTTTATACACAGTACCACCTGTTTCAATTAATCTTTATCTAAAACCTGCCTAAACGGAATTATTTTATAAAGACAAGCCATTGACATTGTTGGAAAAAAGAAGTCTGTGATAACCCATTGGCTGTTTAACAAACTCTTGAGATCAGAAAGTGATCAGTGAGGCTAGATTTTATTGTACATCATTCGAATCAAAATACCAAAAATACCAACAGTACCATAAAACATGACAGGCAGACATAAAAATGTGACAAATGCATATCATGTCTGAAGTATTAATTCTGTAGCTTTTTTAAAGCTTTTGTATCACACTTTATCTCATTGCCTATGTTTACATCCAAATCAAGTCAAAGAAAATTTTCTGTTAACTTCATCACAAATCAATTAATTTTCTAAATACACCACTATAACTTCTCTTTTTGATTTGTTAGGTTACATACCACAATAACGGCCTGGAGGACATTCATTTCCTGTTACTCCATCTGTTGGATCCTCCCTGTCAGCACCACCAGCACAATAGAATCCCTGCTTACAAGGGCCAGTAACTGCTCCTAAACCTGGTGTTGCACAGTAAAATCCTTCTGTACAAGATGTAGGCTCTATTGACCCTTGTGGGCAGTAGTAACCTGGCTGGCACTGACCACCAGTGGTGTTACTTGGACACAGACAATCTCCAGCTGTGTGGTTATTATAATCAGTGGGTTGACCTGACCAGGCACCAATCACACAGAAAAAGCCTGAAAAAGATTAAAAGAAATTACAAATGAAAACAAGAGTTCCGCATGGCAGAGCATGATATGCCCGTCAAATCTGCAAGTCATTTATGGGATATTTTGTTTATTATGAACTGTAAAGGGACTTATACAGTTCATATGAGCTGTTCATAATCAATAAGTCAATTCAATTATTCATCACAATGATACAAAATGCAGTGCACAAGTCAACAAGTACAATAAAAAACAATAGTAATTATTGAGATTTTGGTATTATTTTCAGTAACAAAATAGACTTACCACCAGCCACACCATTTATATAATTTTACCATCATGTTCTTGTAACCTTCATCACAAAATTGAGGTAATCTCTAGTATACTGGGTTGTTTCAAAGACAGCAAGTTCTTCAGCCTACAACTCTATGTGTTTCTGCTCCCTGGTAGAATAAATTAAGGAAGCTAGAGTTACGGTTCCTGAGCACTGCACTTCGGATCATCGTGGTAAGTAAGCATACCAAGTTTCAAGTCATTCTGACCATAGATGTCAGAGTTATGGGCCAGACAAACCCGCCGCGTACTCTGGCAGCACACAAAGGGGAATAACTCAAAAATTAAGGAAGCTAGAGTTACGGTTCCTGTGCACTGCACTTGGCATCATCGTGGTGAGTAAGCATACCAAGTTTCAAGTCATTCTGACCATAGATGTCAAAGTTATGATCCGGACAAACATGCTAACAGCATTCAAAGAGGAATAACTCAAAAATTAAGGAAGCTAGAGTTACGGTTCCTGAGCACTGCACTTCGTATCATCGTGGTAAGTAAGCATACCAAGTTTCAAGTCATTCTGACCATAGATGTCAGAGTTATGGGCCGGACAAACCCGCCGCCAGTACGCCCGCCCGCCAAGGGTGATCCCATAATACGCCCCGTCTTTGACGGGCGTATAATAAAAATACTTTAAACGAAAAATGCTTCTAATATTTTAATGGTACTTTTAATCAAATCATTATTTTATCTGTTTGAATTTCTTGTTATAAGTCTGACAAAATTGTTTTATCCTTGTAAAATCCAAATACATGTTCTGTACATGATTCATGTGTCTAAAATTTGATTTTACCTTATAGCACCAATTTGTTTCAAGATTCTTCATGGATTAAAAATTACTTTTACCTGATAAGTCACCAACGAAAAAAAAAAAAATTAAAGACCATATTTTAAATTAAAACAAATTAAAAAAATATAAGTGTTACTAAGAATGAATGTCATGAGAAAATACAATTTTAAGATTATTTGTTGATGTTGGAGTAGTTGGTAAATCTTTACCTGCATCACACAAGCCAGTTGGTACTTCTAAACCTTCAGTTCCACAATAAGAACCTCCAGGACAAGGGACACAATTTCCAACTTCCTGTCCCATTGTGTCATTTCTATAGGTTCCTTTTGGACATGGGAATTCATTATGATATTTAGGTACCATTTGGACAGTAGTGACCAACTGGACATGGGAATGATTCATATGTTGTCGTGTTTTCTGGACAGTAATAACCCTCAGGACAAGAGAAACAGACTGCTTGACCAGTAATATTGTTGTAGGTTCCAGCTTGACATGCCAGGGGAGTAGAAGTGCCTTCCGGACAGTAGTGACTGATTGGACATGGTCCACCAATGGCTGGTTCATCTCCTGTTAAAATAAAGTAAAATACAAAGATATTTATAATGACTGTAAATGACCTTATAAAAATAAAAGTAACAATTTACCCCACTGTAAGAAGATGATTCACATAGCCATTTTTCACTCGATACATTCAAATTACCATTATTTAATTACCATTTCTAATCTGTTACCATGACTGTGATGACTGAATCAATATGTCACTGAGACTGATCATGTACAACTCTAAAATATATCTTTCAATTGTCAAGTAGTGATCAATTTTACTTCACTGAAAATGAAAGGCATATGAGATAACATAATTTCATTTGTTAATTTAAATATTTTTTTCAGTTGTATATATATTTTTTGTAAAGCTGCATTAAGTTTTTCAATTTTCTGAATTTTATTTTTGATTTTCTAAAAATATATTTTTTTAAAATTAGATATCCTCTAACCACGATCCGTGAGATTCATTTTAAATTTAATTTCTTGTAGCTGTAAATAAACGGAATCCTCTAACCAGTTGGTCAATGTTTAATGATGATTATTATGAGCTTGGAGCATGCACACAGATGTATGGAAAATCCCATGAATCAAATTGCATTAACTTGTCTGTCATTAATATCTAGATGTATTTGAAATGGTGTTATGTATCCCTCACAAATGACAAATTAAACAAAGTTCTGTGTTTAATTTATCGTATTTCACCTTTTTGAAAGTTGTGTTTCAATGGACCTGTTTTTGTATGACGTAACCATGTTCTAATATTAGAACTGCATCTCGCTGAGAAATTACTGTTATTTCTGTATTTATTCGAACTTTTATTGTGAACCAAATGTAACATTGTTCATTAGGAACATCATTAATTAGATTAGCACTGTTTTAATTTTCTTCCATGGAAAACTTATTGCAGCTTTAACTCTCATATGTTTTCATGCTCAGCCTTGGGAAAACCATTTCTGTTTTTATACAGAAAGTAGTCTCAGCCAATCCATGAAGTTGATTTTTACATTTTTACATGTTTTTACATTTTATATGCATATTTCCTTAAATATTCATTCCAAAGATTCGACAAAACTTACCAGTTGGTGTTGGGACCTTGTTTCCTCTAAGACAGTAAAATCCTGGAGAGCAAGGACCAGTGGCATCTGTCAGATTTTCTGATCCACAATACTGACCAAGTTTACATTGAAAACAGTCATCTAACTTCTCAGCCATGATGGTATCTCTGTAGGTTCCATTTGGGACAGGCTATTGGGTCCTCAGTTTGTTGTGGACAGTAAGACCCAGCTGGACATGGTCCACCTATACCACTTGTTGTACCATCAGTTGGTGTGCTCACATTTACACCTAACAATAGAACAGTCATAATAAGTATCTCATGAAATAAAATTTTTCAATATTAATGTGGTGTTTACTCCAGAGAGAGAGAGAGAAAAGAGAGAGAGAGAGAGAGAGAGAGAGAGAGAGAGAGAGAGAGAGGGGGGGGGGAATGTATGTGCAAGTGACTGAGAATGTTAGTGTGCATATTTGTCAGTGTGTCAGATAAATGGTGTGTGTGTGTGTGTGTGTGTGTGTGTGTGTGTGTGTGTGTGCTTACTTACCCTGTTTACAATAATATCCTGCTGCACAAGGTCCAGTTCCAGTATCATTCAAACTAAAATCAAAGTTAATGGCTGCCAGATTGTAACAGTAAAATCCACCAGCACATGGTCTGCAGTCACTTTCCTGGGACAAACCTTAAATATAAACAAACAAAAAATCAAATAAATGTTTAATTTTCCATGATTTTGTTGGAAACAAATTTGATTCTGAAGCTATAAATACCATGGATCACATCATCAATGTCACTTCTATTACAAATACACTGTTTGACTATTTCAATGAATGGATATAAATAAACTGAAGCAATATACTTATAAAAGGATTTAAAAAAGCAAAAATAAAATTTAAAATTGATGAATTTTAAATCTTAATTGCTGGTATGTCATTTAGTTTACTTTGTATAGAAGGGTAATTTAAATAGTTTCAGTAAAATGTGATACCAATTTCGTATCTATGACTTAAATATTTGTAAAAATAATGAAAACTTAAGATGGGACAGATATTTTAAAACACCCTGTATTAAGAATGCTGTCTTTAAGATTATCAATGGTTTACATGTCCAGACCCATTTTACACATATAAGTATGGCAAAAATTTGAAATCTTTGCATGAAGCTTAACATTAAGTATAGCTTTCCTACCTTGTCATTCAAACTGTCAGTAGAACATTCTGCATTGTTATGTATACTTTGTTGATATAGAAACATGGTTTCCATGAAGATTGCTTGTGACAATTGTGCTACTGATTTTTATTTGAACATTTAATTAATTAAATTTATTTAAAGCTTTACAAGTTATGAAAATTATTATCTGAACTGAAGATACATAACATTACCTAAATCAGGGTTGTAAGTTCCACGTGGACAAGGTGGTCTTGCTAATGTTGTATTTTCTGGACAATAATATCCTCTGGAACATCTTAGCGGTGTTTCTCCATCCGTACAGTAGTAGCCAGCTGGACAGTTAAAACAGTAACTCATTCCTGTTACATTCATAAAGGATCCAGGTGGGCAGGTTATTGGCTCCCCTACAAATATACATACATAATATAAATACTGGTGCACTGTAGGTGGCAGAGTGATCGAAAGTGCAACCTTACAGATCATAGTGCATCTCACCACCTATGTTTGAATCTTACTCAGGCAGAACATAGGTGAGAAAGTTTGTCAGTTCTCTTGCTGAAGGTTTTCTCTGGGTATTCTGGTTTTCTCCACCACCCAAACAGGTTATTCTGTGTAAACAGGTTAATTATTAAGACAAGAACTTAATGTAACACATATATATGTTAATAAAAAATATATCTTATTTACCTGTGCCTTCTGGACAATAGTGACCGACTGGACATGGGTCACCTGTGGTTCCTCCATCAGCTGGTTTATCTGTCTTAGCTCCTCTACGACAGAAGTATCCTGCAGCACAGACACCATCAGGTTGTGTAAGAGCAAATGCTGCACACACTTGTCCGGGATCACAAGCTGAACAATTTGTTTCTGCTTGATGGCCTGTGTAATTACTGTATGTACCATTTGGACAGGGATAGTGAGCATATTCCGCTGTTCCCTCAGGGCAGTAATAACCTGGAGGACAAAGGTCACCAAAGGACATACCTACTGGAGTTGTAGTGTTAGAACCACCTGTACAATAATGGCCTGCTTCACATTTTGTCACAGCATCTGACAAACCATAGGTATCACATGCATACCCAGCCGTACAAGGATCACAGTGTGCAACTTCATATCGTCCAGCATCTTTCAGGAACGTTCCAGGTCCACATGGAGTTGGATATTCACTACCTTCAGGACAATAGTAACCTGGTGGACATATTATTTGTGTGACTGTAGCAGTTCCATTACAATAATAACCTTGAGGACATGTCAGACATTGAGATGACCTTTCTGCTGGTTGATATTGACCTCTAGGACAGGGTTCAGGTTTGAAAGCACCTGCTAACGTGTAATAGCCAGCTGGTGTGTCATATTGTGTTGGTACACCAGAACCACCAGTACAGTAATAACCAGCAGCACACTGACTAGATGCCGATGTACTACTAGACCCAGCACAGTAATATCCAGGATCACAAGGTATACAATCATGTTCTGTCTTAGCCCCAGGGCTTGGACTGTACTGACCGACTGGACATGGAGAATCAATGGCTGAACCAGCTGGACAGTAACCTCCTATCGGACAAAGTCCTCCTGTCAGTCCATCTGGTGGTGCTGATGTGTATGCTTTTTCTCTACAGTAAAATCCGGCATCACATACATCCGTCGGAGCTGTTCGACCTATACCATCACAATAATAACCTCCTGGACATGGGGTACAATCTGTACTACGTCGAAGGTTGGTAGAGTTACTGTAAGTTCCGAGTGGACAGGGTTGGGCATAGGTACTACCACTAACACAATAATACCCAGCTGGACAATCGATTGGTTCTGCTAATCCTTCACGATCACAATAATATCCTGATATACACTCAGCACAATCCTGGAATGATTCTTTAGCTGATCCGTTTCTATAGAAACCAATAGGACATGGGAAGGAATATGGGTTTCCTGTACCCAGTGGACAATAATAACCTCCTGGGCATGGTCCTGCTGGTGTGGTTAATCCTTCCGGAATACAATACATTCCTGCTGTACACTGCTGACAATCTGATACTTGTTTCATGCCGTATTCTGCATTGAATGTTCCATTAGGACAGGGCACTGGATAGGGATTCACATCACCTCTAGGACAGTAGTGACCTTTACGACACTTGTCTTGGATTAAATCTGGTGCTCTGACCATCCCTGGTGGACATTCAACTCCAGCTGGACATATCCTGTCAGAGTACATATAAGACTGACTTGTAGCATTCTGGTTACAATAATACCCAGCCTCACAATTTGTACATGAGGTTGCTCCTGAGTCAGAATAATTTCCTTTCTCACAGACTAGCGGGTCAACAGTGGCTGTTGTAGGACAGTAGTATCCTGCTGTACACGTCTTACATCCAGACGTCTGGTTTTCCTGTTTAGTGTCAGTGTTGTATGTTCCCCTAAAATATCAAGAAAATTTTTTTTTTAATGTTAGAATCCTGATGAAAAATCAACCAGGATGGAATAATGAAATTTTCTGATAATTACTTCTAATTTCAATTTTGACTAGACAAATATAAACTGCATAAAGAATCAGTGTTGTGTAAATAATGATACAGACAAATTATCTAAAATTCTCAATTTTTTAGAAAACTATCTAAGTACCTGTACTTAAAATTACCATAGCAACTTTAACATAAATCATAAGGGAAAACTTTAGTGTAAATCAAGCTTCTTTTGATTTTAACTGTTAACAAATCCCATACTTCCAGGTAAAAATTGTTTTAAAAAGTAAAATATTAAACCAAAAATACCTGTACTTAATACATCTTAATGGTGGAGAATTTAAAAACCTAATCATAAATGTTGATGATGTCAGTCATTCTGATAAAAAAAAGATCTATAACTTACGCTGGACAGACTGTAGGTAGAATGGATGCTTGTGGACAATAGTGACCAGGTGTACAGTCCACACACTGTTCCCAGGCTGTGATACCTGTGTTATTGTTGTAAGAGCCAGCGTGACAAGGATACTGTGTACCATACCCTGTGTCTGTAACAAAAATAAATAGGCACATTTAAATCCTGAGAGCAAGTATTTAGTTAAATTCTACAGTTACTGAGTCACTAGCAACACTGATAGCTTGATGGGAAGTTTTGGTCCCCATAAGGTAATGAACAGACCTGTATCATAAATGTTGACATTAATCTACAATTGATATTAGGGAAAAGTGGTCGGTCATTAAACTAAATTTAATATTTGTTGATCAAAATACATGTTCATTGCAAGTTTAAAAAATTAAACACTGGATGCCTAGGATACTAACTTTAATAATATGCATAATAGTTTGGAATCATAGGGGTTTACTGCAATTAATAAAGTTTGGTTAAAAGTAGTTCCTTTTTATGCTTTGTAAAAGTACTAAAATTGATCTGATTTGAAGTACGACACTTTGTTCAAAATTGTGTATGTATGCTTTCACTTATCATTAAAACTATTCAAATGTGTGTGTGTTTAAGCAAGAGCACATGTATGAACAAAAGTCACTATCATACGATTTAGATTCAAAATTGCTTCTTGCATACTAAATTCAAAAACAATTTTTTTTTTTTTAAAAAAAATCCTGAAATTAACATCTAATTCTATTCATATGTATATCCTGTCTTTTTTAATTGAGTAGAAATATTAAAATTAATTCAAACATATTGATGCCCATAATAAATTTCTTTGACATTTGTAATTCAGTCAGTGATTGTGTCAATATCTTAGGGAGCAATCATTGTTGAAAACAACTAGGGTAAAAGGTTGCTTATATTAATCGTAAATAATTTTCTGAAAACAAATGGTATTTACTACTTGCAAGAACTTTTACTTTAATTAGGATTTATCCACAAGATTGAATTTTCAAAATGGAAATATATCGATGGTATTTAAGAAAATACTTCAAATATCAAAGTTCCACTGTTATTAACACAATACAAATTAAATATTAACTTGGAATATTTCAGTTGATTAACAGAAGCTTTATTCAATAATTTATCATCATAAATCTTAAAATTCCACAGTAATTTAATTTAACTATAATCAACTGATCAAGTACTTACTCTGTGGACAATAGTATCCTTGTGGACATATGCCAGACGTTGATGACGATCCCTCTAAGCAGTAGTAACCCGGCGGACAATCATAACACTGGCCTACTTCCTTCAGATTGGTTAAATTTGTATATGTTCCTGCAGGGCAAGGAAACTGTGTTGGGGAACCAGTTCCAGCTGGACAGAAATGCCCCTGAGCACAAGCAACAGGTGGTTTTTGTACACCCCCAGTACCAATAAGACAGGCCACTGTCTCTCTACAGGTCTCACACTGTTCTACTGCTGTTAAGTTATCATAATCGGTAAATGTTCCAGCAGGGCAAGCATATTCTGTTTGATTTGGCCTGTAGTTACCGCCCGGGACAATAATATCCTTCTGAACATGGATAATTAGGTTCTGTTAATCCATAGCTTGTACAAGAACGTCCAGCTGTACATGGGGCACATGCTGATACGTCGCCCTGATCTTCTCTGGGGTTATAAAATCCTGGCGAGCATGGAGTAGGTGTGTGTGTTCCACTATCACAATAATGGCCAGCAGGGCAAGCTTTGCAAAATTCCAAACCAGTTGAGCCTTCCTCTTCAGTATATCTTCCTGCTGGACATGGTATAGGTGCAGATCCGTTACCCATAGGGCAATAAGATCCTCTTGGACAAATAAATCCATCATATTTAGGATCGTCTGTACCTGGTGGACAAAACCTACCAGCTGGACAACTCATACACTCAGTACTAGCCACAGCCTGCTCAACATCTCTGAATGTTCCAGCTGGACATGGAGAATTTTTATAATCACCAGTTTTGGTTGGACAAAAATGACCTCTTGGACATACCAAACTGTTTGTAGGTGGATCAGCAGTACCTTCTGGACAATACCATCCTTGGGGGCAGTCTTTACATTGGGTGTCAGCAGTAAAACCTAAAGCATCACCATAGGTCCCTGCCGGACATTTTGTAGCAGTTTGTCCATCAGTACAGTAATATCCTTTTGGACATATATCTTTGACTGGGTCTTTTTGTGTACTTCCCTCAGAGCAAGCGTAACCAGGATCACAGTTTGAACAGGACAGTGGCACCCTCTCCACTATATTTTCCTGGAGGACAGATCACTGGTGCTACACCTTTAGCTCCAGTAGCACAATAATATCCTGCTGGACACTTGGTACAACTTGTTTGTCCACCTAAACTGTAATAACCATCAGCACAATCAACACTTGCTGCGTTGTTGACTGGACACTGCTTTCCAGCTTCACACCTTGTACATAATGCTGCCTCTGCTTAATGAATAATAACCAGTTCCACAGCGCACTATATAATCACTATATATATCTGGACAAGCATAACCAGCTGTGCAACTGACACAAGCATCCCTACCACCTTCACTATATTTACCAGGTGTACACTGAGTTTTGGATGATGATGATGTAGATGGGCATTCATAACCTGCAGGACAAACTGTACAAGATGTCTGTGAACCGGTAGAGTAAGTTCCTGCAGCACAGGTAATTTGGGTACTATCATCAGTGTTTGGACATGCTTTTTCGGCAGGACAATCAGTACAAGTAGTTGCGCCTGCGGTGGAATATGATCCCGGTAAGCATATATTGTTTAGACTTCCATCTGTATTGGGACATTTCCAGCCTGCAGGACATGTGGTACAAGTGCTGGCTCCAGCATATGAGTAGAAACCAGCTGCACATGGGCTTGATGTAGCTGAGGTAGTTGATGAGCAGGCAGTTCCTGCAGTACATAGTGTACATGATGTCTGACTTCCTGTGGAGTATGTACCTAGAAAATAAGTAGAATAAATTAACAATCTTAATATGAAAAAAAACAATGAACAGTGTGTAAAAAAAGCCCTCCAAATATTAAATTATTCAACAATCTAAATTTGCATAAATTCCATATATAATACTTCAGTTATCATTGATTTACCTTTGTAATCTTGACAAGGACATAGTATACACTGATGGTTCTCAGTGTGTTAAGTGAAACTGAGTTTTACATACATTAATTGACTATCCCGACTTCCCCAGCAGGACATTAATACTTACCTGGTAGACAGTCATATATGGCTGAAGCTGATGATTTAGAAGGACAAGCCTTCCCTGCAGGGACAAGCTGTACAGGATGTTGCATTTCCAGTGGAATAGGATCCAGAAGCGCAGGCTGTTGGTAATGCACTGGTGGTAGGGCATTCATAGCCTGCTGGACAGGTGGTACAGAATGTTGATTTAGCTAAACTATATTCTCCACTATTACAAGGTATTGGGCTAACACTGAAATACAGAAAGATAGATAATGTTAATTTCAAACAAATCTCATCAGACTTTAAACTTTTTAATATCTATAGGTTAAACCATTAATCAAACTTAACAAGCATTTAAAGATTTAAAATTCTAAAATGGCATTGTTTTTAGTTTGATCGAATTTTTTTATACTTGTAAATAAATTTGTAAACTCACAAAAAATGAGATAAGATGTTCAATAACTTATGCCCAATCAGGACCATGAATAGTCTCTGGTACATAAAGATGCTTCACACGACCTTGTCACCTCTTAAACTGCTATACATGTACTTACCTTGGATCTGGACAGTAACTTCCGGCAGGACATAGTCTGGCAAGATGTCTGACCTTGTAATCCATTTGTATGTGTACCAATTGTGCAAGATATTGGACTTATAGATGGGAATAAACACATTTTTCCAGATGGACATATTGTACAGTTGTTATCACCAAGGAGACTGTAGTATCCAGTAGAGCATGCTGACAAAGTATTGGCAGTCGGATCACATTCATAACCAGCAGTACATTGCTCACAAACAGCTGATCCCTGTAAAAATAATGTAGAATTATTTCTGTACAATTTTGCAAACACAAACTTACTCTTATGAAATATCAAAAAATAAAAAATCAATGCAAAATTTCAAGCTTTATGAGACCAAATGATGGAATTTGTAGACATGTTGAAACTTTTTAACAAATTATTGAAATGATTAAACTTTGATAATTAATTGTAAAATTGAATAAAGAAACTTTTGCATTTAAATTTTGTTCTTGGAGATGTCAAGATTTTTATCATGGTAATTATCTACTACAACAATAATTTCCATTGTTTAAATATATGACAGGGAATTATTTGCAATGCCACCAAAAAAGGGTTTACTCTTCAAATGAGACAGGGAGTTCATTGGGAAGGCACCAAAACTGTAACTTTTCGAATAAAACAGGGAGTTAATTAGAAGGGCACCTCCTCAAATAAAACCATCAGGGCATACTAGTAATGAATCATATCAAACTAAAATAACAGTAAATAAAGTGTGACTTACAGCTGGACTATAGTATCCTACATCACAGTTAGTTGGTGACTGTGCTGGATCCAGACACGCCTGGCCTGTAGGACAGTTGGTACAACTTGTAGCTCCCTCAGATGAGTAAGTACCTCTAGTGCATGCTGCAGGTGTAGATGATGCTGAGGCACAGGCATAACCAGCTGGGCATATTGTACAGTTGACATTCTGAAAATAAACAAGTATGCATTCTTGTCAGTGATTTACTTTAACAGAGAAAATAACTCTCCCTTAAACAGGGGCCTCTATAGTGATCTGAATCATGGGCTAAGTGCCAGGATAACCCTGAACAGTGTGGGAACATTTGCCTGTTTGCAAAGTTTTTTTTTTCCCCAATATCACAGAACAACCATCTCCAAAAATGTGAAAGAGTCTCAACTAGGGCATGAATTACCATTTTTTTCCAATTCATTCCATATAAAAAAAGTAAATTTATGATGGCGGTAAGAATTTGAAAATTATATGTAAATGTCAAACTTCACATAAATATGAGAAAAGTAACCTATACCTACAAGTTGTACAAAGACAAAAATCAAAATGGCTCCATGTGACACAGTATATTCTGGACCACTTCAAAATACTAAAGCATACCACAAGATCAAAACATCTTAATTCCTATGTGGAATTACAATGCAACCAGTGAAACCCCATCCTTAGTAGACCAAACAATTAATTAAACTGGACAAACTATTGTTTGTTAAGTCAAGCTGTGTAAACTGTTTTATCTTAACTCAATCTTGAATTCCATAAATTTTCTATTTGGACACCAGTTATACAGGGTCGTCATGACCAATATAACGTAAAAAATAGCATCAGTCAGACAAACTGTACAGTAACATGAATAGTTTATGTCACAAATTCTGGAATAGCATTATATTGTTTTTACAGAAAAACATTAGTTTATGCAATTCCAAAACTGATGGAAAAAATTGTGGTACGAACATTTGCCAATATCAAAGGTACAATAATTTAGTAAAACTCATAAACATTACTTATGTCAATATTTAAACAGACTTGAAAGAATACATTATGGAAAGATAAATTTTCCTGGACGACTTACTGTTCCTTCCGTGCTGTAATATCCTGAGCCACATGATTGTGGTGTTGTACTTGGATCAGCGCAGTAATTTACCTGCGGGGCATGGAGAACAATATGACGCCTTGGTACTACTGTAAGTTCCTGTGTAATTAGAAATCGGCACAATCAACAGAGTATATTTGTAAAGGTACATTTGAAAATGTAAAATAAATCACTTAATTACTTATAAAATTGTTATTATGAAGTTTTCTGTGATTTTACCCTAAAAATCACAAATTTTTTACCTAAAAAAGAATACAATAGAATTTTTTGTGATATCACCAAACAATCATAAAACTGTTTCTTGTTTACTTGAAAATGCTAAAAATCATGACAAACTTCTACTGATCAATTAATTAGATTTAATGTTTATAATAAATAAATGATGAAAAATATATGTACAAAAAACCTGTGCATAATGACAACCCACAGGACCCAAGATATAACCTGTGTATAATGACCACCCACAGGACCCAAGATATAACCTGTGTATAATGACCACCCACAGGACCCAAGATATAACCTGTGTATAATGACCACCCACAGGACCCAAGATATAACCTGTGTATAATGACCACCCACAGGACCCAAGATATAACCTGTGTATAATGATCACCCACAGGACCCAAGATATAACCTGTGTATAATGACCACCCACAGGACCTAAGATATAACCTGTGTATAATGACCACCCACAGGACCTAAGATATAACCTGTGTATAATGACCACCCACAGGACCCAAGATATAACCTGTGTATAATGACCACCCACAGGACCTAAGATATAACCTGTGTATAATGACCACCCACAGGACCTAAGATATAACCTGTGTATAATGACCACCCACAGGACCTAAGACCTAAGATATAACCTGTGTATAATGACCACCCACAGGACCTAAGATATAACCTGTGTATAATGACCACCCACAGGACCTAAGATATAACCTGTGTATAATGACCACCCACAGGACCCAAGATATAACCTGTGTATAATGACCACCCACAGGACCCAAGATATAACCTGTGTATAATGACCACCCACGGGACCCAAGATATAACCTGTGTATAATGACCACCCACGGGACCCAAGATATAACCTGTGTATAATGACCACCCACGGGACCCAAGATATAACCTGTGTATAATGACCACCCACGGGACCCAAGATATAACCTGTGTATAATGACCACCCACGGGACCCAAGATATAACCTGTGTATAATGACCAGGACCCAAGATATAACCTGTGTATAATGACCACCCACAGGACCCAAGATATAACCTGTGTATAATGACCACCCACAGGACCCAAGATATAACCTGTGTATAATGACCACCCACAGGACCTAAGACCTAAGATATAACCTGTGTATAATGACCACCCACAGGACCTAAGATATAACCTGTGTATAATGACCACCCACAGGACCTAAGATATTTGGACTTTAAAATAAACAGGTAGTTTTTATATAGAAGATCTTATTGATTGATATGAAACACTGGTCTTAATGAACAGGTGCTCTTTAAATAAAGATGATTCCTACTATAACAAGTTGTTCTATTTTCTTTAAAGTACATTACACAAAAAGAAGAAATTATATAGCCTAATTAATATTAAAATTATTTCAGTATGACAAAACCTCTGTTTAAAATATAATTTTCATTGTTGTAAAAATAACTTACCTGCAGAGCATGGTGAACAAGTTGATACTCCGAGAGCACTGTATGTTCCAGATGAGCAGTCTGTTGGTGATGTGTAACTGGCACCGTTAAAACAGTACTGACCAGCTGGACATTCTATACAAGATGAAGCTGCAGCCAAACTATAAAATCCTGATGGACAAGCCTAAAATGTACAAAATAACATTTATTTTCATAAGGAGAGTTATTATTAAAAATAAACTTATTAAAACTTTTAAAATTTCAAATGGGAGAAAAACAACATTAAAATCTATAATTGTAATTGAAAACAACTACATATTTTGACAAAAGGTTACCAAAAAATTAATAATCTGGAAATTTTCTAATGAAATGTAACCTTATACAAAATTAGGAAAATCATATTAGCTTTCTTTGATAAAATTAGGTCATTTCATTTTTTTCTAGGTAGTACTGCTAAATAGTATACAGTTAGACAAGCACAAATAACAATATATTAGCATTTCTTTAAGTCTAAAACAGTAAGACATAACTGTGTTTTATGTTTTCACCGCAAAGTTAAACCAAACGGTATGACTTGCTGTTTTGACAATTTGAAAAAAACCTATACTTACTGTACATGTAGGAGATCCAGAAATACTGTATGTTCCAGCTGCACAATTTGATGGAGTAGCTGATACATCTAAACATGACTGGCCGCTAGGGCAGGGTGAACATGATGTTTGACCTGTTTGGTCTTGGTATGTTCCTGTTGTACAGAGCACTTTACCAGAGTCTGGGGATGGACATTTATATCCTGCTGGACAATTTTCACAACCTGTGCCATTTGAGAACTGACCACTCTGTATAAATAAATATGAACATTTAAATCAAAATGATACATACCTTATTGCAATAGCAACCTCCTGCATATATTGACAAAATTTAAAAAAACAGACTTCCTATGTTTAGCTAAAGACTGATGTAAGTGCTCCATCTTGTGTGACCTTTTTCTGTACCAATAATCTGGAAAGTCACATAGGACAGTTTTTACTGTACCAATTCTTAAAGGGCACATGCTTTTTTAAACAAACATATTTACAGGTAACCTATATATAAGGGCTAACTAGTCATAGATATAAACATATTATGTTAACTGAATGGATTTTAAAGAAATAAATTTTTATTAAATGTTCTTTTGATTTTAACAACAAAATGAGTTCCATCACCAATATATCAATCAGACAAAATATTAATTTTTCAAATTCATTCTCTCTGTCAATCTTTCACTCACAGAAAATATTTACTTACATTACAAGATGTTGTTGAACCATCAGCATTACAAGTGACACCTGCTGGACAACTCTGACATGCTGTAGATCCTGCAGTCGAGTACTGTAATAAATAACAAATTGAATAGAATAAAACAGAGAATTACTACTACCTATATGCCTCACTGTCCTGTCATGATACTGTGTTATAGTAATAACGTTACTAACAAAGAAAGAAAATTTCAAAGCTACTTCTTTAAAAATACTACTGCAAATTAAATAAAAATTTATGAGAAGTGAAATGTACTTTTAATTTTACATTGTCACGACATATAAATTACCACTGAGCCACTGTGGTGGTCAGCTATCACACAAGTTAATTGTACTCTAGTAGTGTTTAATGCCAAATCAAGATTACTCATTAAGGCCTTCCATTCTAGGCTGGAGGGACCATACCTTGTACCAAGATAAAACAACCATTATTCAGCAAACTGACAAGTATTCCTGCACTAGAAATTGTCTGAGTGGGATTCAGACCTAAGCAGCGAGAGGTGTTATGATCTGACAGCACTTCAAACCATTCAGCAAGTGAGAATGAACTACACAGTTTATCTAAATATTTTGCCAATCCTTCATAAACATTTTTAACCAAAACAACATTAAACAGTGCAAATGAAACTCTTGAACATACTCATACTATGTGTAAGACAAAACACAAAAGATCAGGGGAGTTAATAACTATAAGTATGACAAACATGAAGATCAGGGGAGATAATAACTATAAGTATGACAACATAAAGATCAGGGGAGATAAAAACTATAAGTATAACAACATAAAGATCAGGGGAGATAATAACTATAAGTATAACAACATAAAGATCAGGGGAGATAATAACTATAAGTATGACAACATAAAGATCAGGGGAGATAATAACTTTAACAACATAAAGATCAGGGGAGATAATAACTACAGTTGAATCTCGTTATCTTGAACTCCGCGGGGAAATACAAAAAGTTTGACTTATCCGAAGTTCGAGATAAACGATGTGAAAAAAACCGACAAAAAAGGGAAGTAACTCGTACAGACCTATTGGAAGTCACTTCCGGTATTATGTAATGCTTAAGTCGACAAAAATCTCAGTATTTACCAATGCCTCTGTATCTCTTAATACGTGATAAGCAAGTCGGTTACAAAATAGTGTCGACATTGTTCATTTTCAAGTATTGTGAGATAGTATTTAAGTACAATTTTATTCATAAGTATATCTGTATACCGCTGACAAGTACATGGACATGTTAAAACGCATTGGTAAATGATAGATTTATGCATTTTGTTTTATAAGATTTTCTTTATTTACTCAAAATCTGTCAATAACTGATTACACTATTGTATTTTACCGACAAACAGCGAGTCCGTTTTGTTCCGCATTCCGGTTTCGCTTTGTGTACTTTAATCACCCCAAGCTTCCGGTTGTTTTGATTGATGTTCACATCACACAACCACTATGTTAAGCTTGGCAGTAATTAAAACACCCCGTTAATCTTCTTGATGGTTTATTTGTTTATGCAACGATACTAATTAACGGATTAAAGAAATCAGAAGGTCAGTGCAGTTTAATAATGTTTTAAATCAACAGTACCGACAGTCACTAGATTTTTAAAATTAATTAAATCTACCAAAAAATATTTTCTTAAAATTTTTGTTCGAGTTAACCGGAGTTATTTTTCTAGGATTTTCATTCATGGGGACGAAAAATTTGTTCGACATATCCGGAAATTCGAGATATCCGAGTTCGAGATAACCAGAGTTATTTAAGTTAAATAAAGAACAATTCTGTCCGGACTTTTTCTAAAAGTTCGACTTATCCGAAAGTTCGAGATATCCGTGTTCAAGATAACGAGATTCAACTGTATAAGTATAACAACATAAAGATCAGGGGAGATAATAACTTTAAGTATAACAACATAAAGATCAGGGGAGATAATAACTATAAGTATAACAACATAAAGATCAGGGGAGATAATAACTATAAGAATGACAACATAAAGATCAGGGGAGATAATAACTATAAGTATGACAAACATAAAAATCAGGCGAGATAATAACTATAAGTATGACAAACATAAAGATCAGGGGAAATAACTATAAGTATGACAAACATAAAGATCAGGGGAGATAAAAACTATAAGTATGACAACATAAAGATCAGGGGAGATAATAACTATAAGTATGACAAACATAAAGATCAGGGGAGATAATAACTATAAGTATGACAACATAAAGATCAGGGGAGATAATAACTATAAGTATAACAACATAAAGATCAGGGGAGATAATAACTAAGTATAACAACATAAAGATCAGGGGAGATAATAACTATAAGTATAACAACATAAAGATCAGGGGAGATAATAACTATAAGTATGACAAACATAAAGATCAGGGGATATAATAACTATAAGTATGACAAACATGAAGATCAGGGGAGATAATAACTATAAGCATAACAACATAAAGATCAGGGGAGATAATAACTATAAGTATGACAAACATAAAGATCAGGGGAGATAATAACTATAAGTATGACAAACATAAAGATCAGGGGAGATAATAACTATAAGTATGACAACATTAAGATCAGTGGAGATAATAACTATAAGTATGACAAACATAAAGATCAGGGGAGATAATAACTATAAGTATGACAAACATAAAGATTAGGGGAGATAAAAACTATAAGTATGACAACATAAAGATCAGGGGAGATAATAACTATAAGTATGACAAACATAAAGATCAGGGAAGATAATAACTATAAGTATGACAACATAAAGATCAGGGGAGATAATAACTATAAGTATAACAACATAAAGATCGGGGAGATAATAACTTTAACAACATAAAGATCAGGGGAGATAATAACTATAAGTATAACAACATAAAGATCAGGGGAGATAATAACTATAAGTATGACAAACATAAAGATCAGGGGAGATAATAACTATAAGTATGACAACATTAAGATCAGTAGATAATAACTATAAGTATGACAAACATAAAGATCAGGGGAGATAATAACTATAAGTATTACAACATAAAAATCAGGGGAGATAATAACTATAAATACTTACATCTCCACTATTACAAGCTACAGGTGATGCTGTGGGATCTGGACATTTATAATTGGCTGGACAGATAGTACAAGTTACAGTACCAGTACCAGTTGCATAGTAACCAGAGGCACACTGAAAATATAAATAACAAACATTCTATATGTATACAAGAGAAGATTGAAGTTTTATAAATATGAGAATATCGTTATATGACTAACTGAATAGAATTTAAAACAAAAAAAAAATCATATTCTGCAAAACACTTTATATAAGCTCATTAAAAGTTTGGAAGTTTAAAAGGGATTGGTTTAGACAAATTTCAGTTTACCCAGGGTTTGGTTTAGACAAATTTCAGTTTACCCAGGGTTTGGTTTAGACAAATTTCAGTTTACACAGGGTTTGGTTTAGACAAATTTCAGTTTACCCAGGGTTTGGTTTAGACAAATTTCAGTTTACACAGGGGTTGGTTTAGACAAATTTCAGTTTACACAGGGTTTGGTTTAGACAAATTTCAGTTTACCCAATATTTGGTTTAGACAGCTGGTATTGTACATATCATAATTATTGTAAGTTATACATTTATTAAATTGGTATTATTACCGATTTACAGGTTTCCATTCCATATCCATCTTGATACTGTCCAGCGGGACAAAGTGTTGGAGACTGGGTCCTGTCTGTACATTTATTACCTAAAACACAAACAAAATTTACTAAAATATGATTGTTACAAATATGGAGTGTAATACAATTATTATAATTCTGATACAAGTTCAATTAGTGAATAAATGCTAAGTCTTCAATTAATGTCTCACTTTAATTAAGAGCAGAAATTTAATTCAAAACATCCAATTTTTTGACAAATAAGAATTAAATATGGCTACATCTGTATCACCTGCTGTATAAGACTTCAATATCAGATTAAGTCCTCTGACTTTACATGTTTATATTAATATCCATACCTTGTGGACATTCCGTACAGGTGGTTTGTCCTGTAGATGTTTGGTACCACCCTGCTGGGCACTGTAAAGGCTCGGACATTCCATTGTCTGGACATTTATATCCCTTCTCACAACTTGTGCAAGTGGTGCTGGTGTTACTGGCATATGACCCAGAGGTACATTCTACAGGTGCTATAGTTGCATCTGAACACTGGTGTCCACCAGGACATGGTATGCAGGTGGTAGAACCACCAAGGGAATAGTAGCCACTAGAACAGACACTCTCTGTAAAACATAATGTGTTTAGTTATTAAGTAAAGAATCAAAATTACACAAACAACAATTCTCAGGTGAATTAACTTGAACAATTTTGCTCAACTACAACTAGGCCATCATAAAAACTTCACAAGGCAGCAAATGACCAGAGGTCAGCAAAAGCCATTAGAGACCTCACAATGCATGAACCATTTTAAAGAGTTTGCTGCCCCATAAACTTAACATTGAATGCTTATGACAGGCAAATGCTGGAGGTACATAATAGGTCAAACTGAATTTTTAACATTATAATGCTCTTAACAAAATTTGATATATAATTTGCTGATGTCCACCCTAACAGCTGGCTCTTAAACTTTACTTGATGCAGATAAACCAAAAAAAAGTGAAATGACAAACTAATGTCATTGCAATATTGGGTACAATATTTATAAACAAAGACTTTTTACTTTCTACATGCACTACTTCTTGATTTTAATATATATATATATATATATATATATATATATATATATATATATATATATATATATATATATATATATATATAAAATATTCTTATGGTGGATATTTACTGATCTAGAAAACCATTTTTAGAAACATTTAAAAAGAATCAAAATTAATTAGGAAAGCCAATCCTAAACTTTAAATAAAAGTGTTAATTATTTCCTCATAAATTCTCTTCATCTGAAAGACAAGCAAAGCAAATTAACTCCCTTCTTTCATACTTTCACAAACAGGACAGAAATTGATATAAATTGTTATACATTTTGTTTTTATTTCCATTATACAGACTTACTTGCAGATGGTGTTGGACATTCATTACCAGCTGGACATGACTGACAGCTCCCTGGACCAGAACTATCTTTGTATGTCCCTGCAGCACACTGGGTACATGTTATTTGTCCGGATGTACTATAAGTTAAATTGTAATTTTATAAATCACTACTCATATACATACTTGCCTAGATACTGTAAAAATACAAATGTTTTCTCAACAGATTCTATCACATGTAAAAGTGTAAGAAAAATATTATATCCAGGAACATAATGATTTTAGCTAAAACACAGACCCTACTTAGGGGAAATGGTCTGTTTAAGAATAAATAATTTTCATAAACAAAATGACATTCAAAGTGAATATTCCTTAACACTCGTAGCTAGATTGGTTTTAATTCTGACAAAAAATCATTTAAAAAACCAACTTAATTGTTTTGCAAGATTTAGCTGAATTTCATTAATTTACCTAGTTGAAGATATCAATATGCTATAACAAACCTGTATTCTCCTATGTTACAGGCTACTTCAGATGTTTTAGTAGAACACTGGTATCCAGCCCGACAGGTTGTACAACTTCCAGATCCAGTAGAGGTGGAATATGTTCCATCTGGACATGCAAAGCAGACAGTATAACCTTCTGGACTGTATTCTCCTGCAAGACAAGCTACTGCAGCTCCATCTACATTTGGACATTTGGAACCTAATAAACAAAAAACAAAAATTATAAGTGTTATATAACTATCAAATTACAGCTTTTACACTGAATACTTGTATAGAGATGGGAGCAAAATAGGAAATTCTTGATAAATGATGAACATCACAACAAAAATTTATACAATTTGATAAAAACAAAAACAACCCACCCACCCCCAAAATTAACCATTTCTAACTACAATATGTCAAAACATTAGCTCCAGTTTAAATAACAAAATATATTTCTAAAGTTAAGTTTAATTTGAAAACAAGACATAGCAATAAAAATTGACGAGAATTCCATGGAATTAAATGTCTTGCCTGGTTGATATGGACTTTTAACATAAACTTTCCCATCTTCAAATGCCCCTGCCTACACCGGAAAAGTCACACCTAAGTCTCGCCTTATGGCATTGCCAGGCTCGACAAAAACTACTGCAAACCTTTTATCTCTAATAATGGACCCAAACAGTCCAGCCATTAGTTTAATATTCCTACCTGATGGACAAAGTGCACAATTTTGAGTACTTGTATTTTCTGCATATGTTCCATTAGCACAAGCTTCTGGTGCACTCATACCAGCCAATGGACATTGGTAGCCCTTCGGACAGGCTGTACAGCTTGATGCCCCTGCTGGTGCATATGTTCCTGCTAAACACTGGGTAGGTGTTGATGTCGTGGCAGAAGCACAGGAATATCCAGCAGGACAGGTATCACAAGCAGTGGCTCCGGCATTACTATATTTAGTAGCACCACACTGTGTCTGTGTTGTGGAAGTACAGTAGTATCCAGCTGTACACTGTGTACAAGATGAGGCACCTGCTGACGTTGAGTAATAGCCTAATTTAACAAAAATATAATTCTTATTATTCAAAATATTTTCATAAAAAACAGTATTTACCAATTTAGTCTCCATTTGCAATGTTGTATTTAAAACATCCATTTTTCTTTAAATTTACCAAATGATGTAAATCTCAGGAAAACAAAATATTGTAAAACCAAGCTAAAAGAATACATAGTCAGAGAATATATGAATTTTATCTGGAGAACATTTGAAATCTGACATCTTCTAAATACCAAATATCAAATATCCAAAAAGATTGTCCATGTTTTAGAAATATTAATGACTTATTTTTGAGAGTTCAGATACCAAACTTGACTTTAAAACAACTTTAATACAGGTAATAATCCTAAGGTCAATAAGATTGTAGAAAATGATTATAAGACTTTAAATAATTTGGTGTGTAAAACTAGAAAATAAGGAATAATTATATGATTAAAATTAATAAATATATAATAAAAAGTGGTGATATTCTATGTATACTACAAAATATGGAATTACTATATGATAAAAAAAATGAATAAACTGTTGAAATATAAAATAAAATGGGGCGATATAAAATGTGAAATGTGATATTTGAAGTGCAATGTAATATATGTTATACTTTTATTTGGATATAAATGGAATATCTAAATGAAATAAATATTGCAAATTTAATAAGATAAATAACTATCTGAAAATAAAATCAAAGTGCTAAGTACAAAAAATTGCATTCATTTCCCAATGAATTACATTTTATTCATACAACCTCAGGTCAGATGGTTATTTTCACATATAACATTCATATATATATATATATATATATATATATATATATATATATATATATATATATATATATATATAGTTTAAAATTATACTGTATTGTTTCTGATTTAATCATTAAAATGCAAATTAAATGAGATACTTTTTCGTCAGAATTAGCAAAGCAAACCATATTAACAAAAGTGATTGCAAACTAGAGTTTTACTGTCATAGAATTTTGTTCGTTAATTTTATTTTTTTCATTTAACATAATCTGACCCAAAGTTATATCAATTTTGCCATACAATATACAACAATTATACCAAAATAGTCCATTAGCTACAAAGTTTGTATAAGACTATTCAATTCATTTTCAAATTAAGACAAATTTACTAACTTCACATCTCAAATTTTTCAATGGACCAGAATAGTCCCTTTGCATTTTTTTAAAAAATTTTACCAACAGGCGTAAAAGGGTCAAATATTATCATAGATTTGATAGAAGATTATGTATTTTGAAAATATTCCACAAAATATGAAAAAAAAATATATATATATTAGTGTAACATGTAGTAATGGACTATTGGAATAGTGTTTTTATACCCAATACTAATGGATAATGGAAAAAGTAAAATAAGTTAAAAGATCAAATCATTTTTACTATCAACTTTTTTTTTTTGGGCTCACCCCTGTGAACATTATTTTTTTGGCTCACCCCTGTGAACATTTTTTTTTTTTTTGGCTCACCCCTGTGAACATTTTTTTTTTTTTTGGCTCACCCCTGTGAACAAATTTTTTTTTGGCTCACCCCTGTGAACATTATTTTTTTTGGCTCACCCCTGTGAACATTAATTTTTTTTTGGCTCACCCCTGTGAACGTTTTTTTTTTTGGCTCACCCCTGTGAACATTATTTTTTTGGCTCACCCCTGTGAACATTTTTTTTTGGCTCACCCCTGTGAACATTATTTTTTTTTGCTCACCCCTGTGAACATTTTTTTTTGCTCACCCCTGTGAACATTATTTTTTTTGCTCACCCCTGTGAACATTATTTTTTTTTGCTCACCCCTGTGAACATTATTTATGAAACTTATGTCTTACTTTTTCCATCGTATTCCTTAAATACTTCAAAGGCAAAACACACTTTATTCTTGATCTCAGTAATAATTTTTTTTTTTAATTTGAAACTGACCTTAGTTTGAGAAATGGCTTTTTTAAATTTTTTACTGAGATAATACGTTTAATACAACTTTTTTTACCTTTGCAGTATTTAAAGTTTTGTATTAAATAACTGAAAATAAAACCAAGTACCAATTACAAAAATATATAACACATAACTGTATATGGTAAATGCTAGTCTGCTAACCAGTCAACTTAATCTAAAGATAAAATTGTATGTTTTTATTAAAATTATTATTATTATTTTACCAATAATACCAATTGCTAATATTACGAGTCACAAGGCATTAACAGATAAAAAACTAAGCTTTTTATAATTTGTAAAATTAAAGCTTAAGTGTAAATATTTCTCATATACAGTTTTTTTGCGTGACAACATTGACGAATATTTTGCTGCAAAATAAATTTATTTTAAAAAATTTATGTCTGGTATGTGGATCTGTCATAAATAAATCACAGTACACTAGCTTGTACAGTGGACATTAAGCATTTCATAGAATACCTTCAACATTATTACCAAAATAAAGAAATCCTGAATTTTCTTTTTACAATATGCCTTGTAGTTTTTTTATACACAGGATTTCTGAAAATCATTGTATAGATACCTTTACTATTTTCTTTCCAAATACAGAATTTCTGATAATAAATTAATATCTTTCCATACCAAAATTTCAGAAATTTTTAAATCAAAATCTCTTTTGGTATCCATTCTAAAAGCAGAAGTTTTGAAATAAAAAATTTTCTGACTCAATATTTAAATTTTCAAAACAATTTTATAAAGCAGCAATACCATAACTTCTAAAGCTGAATAACATAATAACCATGGCAACAACATCATTAAATACAAACAAATTAAACTTAAATTTTCCAAATACCAATAAAAATGAAAACAAAATACAACAGAACAAAACATTGAAAAGAACAAAAGTTAAAAGTGAGAAAAATAATAGCGTAATGCTGCAACATAAATTACCACAATAATCATGCAAATACATCCAAACATATAATGCAACATAGATAAAAACCATATAAAATAATAAAACATTAAATTATGACATGCAAATCCCAATATTTAAAAAACACCAATTAAAAATAACATATAAAATTAAAAAACATTAAAATAAGATATACAACATCAAAATAATGAAAGTATATCATGCAATGTGCATTTTAATATTGTGCAGTAGTACAATGGGTTATATTAAGGGGATTTCCCATTTTCCATGGATACATAAGTAATCTCCCCTGGTGATGAAGTACCTAGAGAGCAGTTTCTACAATTAGCATCTCCAAGAAGACTATAGTATCCTGCCTGACAATCTGGAGGTTCTGTTCCAGTGACAGCAGGATCACTACAGTCTTTTCCAGCTGGACACTTTGTACAGTTGGCCGATCCTGTGGTACTAAAATAGCCTGTCAATAAAGAAACAGAATTTTTATTGTCATGTATGCAATGTAATACATCATCATAATATATTAAGATGTTTTATCTTACAAGATGGCAACCTTCATCTTTGTTTAGAAATTCAAGTAAATGTTAATTATATTTATTTAAATCCCTGATACCTTATCATATAGTTAGAAAATTAAATTTATATTAAATCTTTCATTCAAGACTATGATTGTTTTTATGTACAAACCATCTGTTATTTACAAACCTATGTCTTAATTTAGCCAGTAAAGACAAGCTAAATGCTTTTCCTAGGAGCATAACAGGTTGTCAGATGTGCAAGTGGGAATTCAGGTTCAATAGAAGTAGCTGTTTAACTTCTTTTTTTCTAACTTTAAACATTTTTGTAGTATGAGAAAATGTCATACCTGGTTGACAGGGCATACATTCAGCTATACCTTGAAGGCTGTAGGTTCCAGCAGGGCATTGTGTACTACTACCAGCATCTGTACAGTTTGTACCAGCAGGGCACTCTGTACAGCTTGTAGACCCTGCTGAACTGTAATATCCTAAATATAAAAATAACAAACTTTACTGGATATAAGCTTAAAAGTATGAATGGCAGCATAAAACTTCAATATTACTTATCAGAAAGTTACATTTATTTATGGATTTCTAATATTATTTCATACTGCATTACAAATAATAGATATTTACTGACTATAAAAATTGTTATATAATACATATAACAATAAAAAAACTGTTGGATGCAGGGGGAACCTCCTTGTCAAAATTATCTATCCAATCGTAAAGAGGGAGCACCTGTTATCAAAATCATTTATCCTCATTTCTTCTGTAATCATTAAGTTTATATCTGATGTGTAGATCTATCTGCCAATCAGAACAACGTATAATACTATTACAGATTAACTAAATAATCACCTGCTTGACAGCTAGTACAACCAGCGACACCTACTGGACTAAATGTTCCAGCTGGACAGTCTGGTGGCCCAGGTCCAGAATCTGCTGGATCTGTACAATTTTTACCACCAGGACATTGGATACAACTTCCTGAACCTGCAGAACTGTAGTAGCCTAAAAAGTTAAAATTTGACAACTATGATTCTATGCAAACTTTCACCAATTACTTTTTTATTAAGAGACCAAAATGAAAGTGAAAAAAAAAATCTTGAAAAACAAAATTTCAAATAACATGGATCTGCTTTTTGTATGTCCATTAAATTTAATAGGAATATTATACATTAAGATTGTGTTGTCTAGAGAGTAATTTGTAAAACTTTGAACCAATATTATAAATACAAAAATACATAAAACATAATATTCACCTGCTTCACAACCTGTACAATCTATGACACCAAGTGGACTATAGGTACCAGCTGGACAATCGGTCAGTCCAGAACCATCGTCTGCTGGGTCTGTACAATTCTTCCCAGCTGGACACTGTGTACAACTGCTTGCTCCAGCTGGACTGTAGTAACCTTAAAAATAAAAAAAAGTACCGGTAATAGGAACTAAAATTAATGATAAATAAGGGTAGAGTTTTATTACAACCTTTTATCAACTCACTCATAACATGTAAAGTTTTTATTTTTATTCATTTTAATACTTCTAAAGAAAAGCACTGACTTGGTTTTTAAACTGTTATAAAACAAATTACAACTGGGCATTAATTCTATAAATAGAAGACAAGAACCTACCTGTCTGACAACTTGAACACCCAGCAACACCTACAGGACTATATGTACCAGCAGGACAATCAACTGTGCCATTACTTGCTGGGTCAGTACAGTCTTTACCACCTGGACACTGGGTACAACTTCCTGAACCTGCCGCACTGTAGTATCCTGTGAATATAAGATATGAAATACCTTGAATATCAAAACAGAATGTGGCAAAAAAAATTGTAAAAAGAATTAACATTTTGTCTTCTGCAAAATTACAAACTACTGAAAAATTAACTAAGAATGCCAACTTGCAACATGCAAATGACATTATAAAATAAATTGATTTGTACTTTGTACAAGCAACTTCATAAGACATAAGAGTGAAACATGGTGAACTAACTAAGATTTCTCTTAACACAAAGCACGGTTCTTTCGGATGGAAACTTAAAATAAACAAGGTCCCGTGGCCAGTAGGCATGGCACGATAAAGAACCCTGCTGTATAATGCCATTAGCTCAATCCACAGGCAAAAGTTCTGTACTTTTGCCTATAGCTGGCAATGTCTCGATATAAGTGAAATATTCTTAACTGGGAAGTTAAACACCATTATTCAACTCAACTCACCTCTTAACACAAAGTTTACAGGAAAGCAAGGCAGTTCGAGCCACAAATTTAAAAGTAACAAAATTTCAATCCTTACCTGCTTCACAACCTGTACAATCTATGACACCAAGTGGACTAAAGCTACCAGGTGGACAATCGGTCAGTCCAGAACCATCGTCTGCTGGGTCTGTACAATTCTTCCCAGCTGGACACTGTGTACAACTGCTTGCTCCAGCTGGACTGTAGTAACCTTAAGTACAAATAATCATAAAAAATTCAAAAATAAGTTGCCAGGATCAAAACAAAACATATATTACCAATGGTGCCAACATAAGAATATTAAAATAATGTAAGTATCACAACCATTCCCTAAAATCAAATAAATGTCTGAATAACTAGTTTGGCTTCTGCACTTCATTATAAATGTCTCAGTGTGACCTTGGCACCTTTCCATGCAGATTGAACACTCTAAGTGTAAAACAGATTAGACTTCTGGAAAGATCCTAATTGTGAAGGCGTGGCCAGTCACAACCCTCTTTTTTTACCAAGATAGGAATCTGACTGGGGCAGGATTCTACCATAGTTTAGGAAAATTTGTAGCGTCGTTTCCCTAAGATTGGTGGTACATGTACAGTTTTTTTAATCGTCATCCCAGAACTGACCACCTAAATATAAGAAACAAAATCTGGACAGGATGATTAAACACCATTACTCCGATTTCAGTATATTAATAAAGGAATTCTTTACAAGACTGTGCATGAAAATAATAATAACAAAATTGATGCCTAGATAGGTTACGTAATTATCTGTAAAATCTGTTAAAGTCATTTTTACAAGATGTCTCCAAAACTACTAAAAAATTGCCTCTTCTAACATATCTGTCGATCATCAGCTAAAAATTTTAAAACTTTTTACAAATTAAATAATCAATTTTTTAAAAATATTTTATTTTGAATTTTAATTTTTTTATTTCAGAGGAATTAATTATTTTCTGTTGTTTCTACAGTGTACTGACTATGATGTCTCCACTAAAAATGGCCTCATCTGACATATCTGACGATTAATTTTGCACAAGAGGCAATTTCGGTTCTTTGCATATTCTGCTTAATTGCATAAAAATTTCTCACAAACAGACTATGCAATTAAACGGATTCTACTGTATATATATGTATATAATTATGACAAACAAACCTGCTTGACAACTTGAACATCCAGTAACACCAACAGGACTAAATGTTCCAGCTGGACAGTCCGGTGGCCCAGATCCAGTATCTGCTGGGTTTGTACAATTTTTTCCAGCTGGACACTGGGTACAACTTCCTGAACCTGCAGTGCTGTAGTAGCCTATAAAAAATAAAGTAATGATATGCGAGGGGTTCCCAGTTTTAGTCCTCGTACAACCCTACCTCAGCAGTAGAGGTATCTTGGAGGGGGAGAACTCTAAGGTTTTGGAACCCTTAAAGGATGGACTATGTGGTCTTAGAATCATCTGAACAAAATTCTGGTTTGAAATCCCCTGAAAAAACTTTTTGATTTTGGAATCCTATGAAAAAGAACTTGTTGGCTTTGAAATTCAAGGTGGAAGAACTGGGTGGTTTAAAATTCTAGGTGGAAGAACTGGGTGGTTTAAAATTCAAGGTGGAAGAACTGGGTGGTTTAAAATTCAAGGTGGAAAAACTGGGTGGTTTAAAATTCAAGGTGGAAGAACTGGGTGGTTTAAAATTCAAGGTGGAAGAACTGGGTGGTTTAAAATTCAAGGTGGAAGAACTGGGTGGTTTAAAATTCAAGGTGGAAAAACTGGGTGGTTTAAAATTCAAGGTGGAAGAACTGGGTTGTTAAGGTGGAAAAACTGGGTTGTTTAAAATTCAAGGTGGAAGAACTGGGTGATTTAAAATTCAAGGTGGAAGAGCTGGGTGGTTTAAAATTCAAGGTGGAAGAACTGGGTGGTTTAAAATTCAAGGTGGAAAAACTGGGTGGTTTAAAATTCGAGGTGGAAGAACTGGGTGGTTTAGTTTAAAATTCAAGGTGGAAGAACTGGGTGATTTAAAATTCAAGGTGGAAAAACTGGGTGGTTTAAAATTCGAGGTGGAAGAACTGGGTGGTTTAAAATTCGAGGTGGAAAAACTGGGTGGTTTAAAATTCAAGGTGGAAGAACTGGGTGGTTTAAAATTCAAGGTGGAAGAACTGGGTGGTTTAAAATTCAAGGTGGAAGAACTGGGTGGTTTAAAATTCAAGGTGGAAAAACTGGGTGGTTTAAAATTCGAGGTGGAAGAACTGGGTGGTTTAAAATTCGAGGTGGAAGAACTGGGTGGTTTAAAATTCGAGGTGGAAAAACTGGGTGGTTTAAAATTCAAGGTGGAAGAACTGGGTGGTTTAAAATTCAAGGTGGAAAAACTGGGTGGTTTAAAATTCGAGGTGGAAGAACTGGGTGGTTTGAAATTCGAGGTGGAAGAACTGGGTGGTTTGAAATTCGAGGTGGAAAAACTGGGTGGTTTAAAATTCGAGGTGGAAGAACTGGGTGGTTTGAAATTCGAGGTGGAAGAACTGGGTGGTTTGAAATTCGAGGTGGAAAAACTGGGTGGTTTAAAATTCGAGGTGGAAGAACTGGGTGGTTTGAAATTCGAGGTGGAAGAACTGGGTGGTTTGAAATTCAAGGTGGAAGAACTGGGTGGTTTGAAATTCAAGGTGGAAGAACTGGGTGGTTTGAAATTCAAGGTGGAAGAACTGGGTGGTTTAAAATTCGAGGTTGAAGAACTGGGTGGTTTGAAATTCAAGGAGGAAGAACTGGGTGGTTTAAAATTCAAGGTGGAAGAACTGGGTGGTTTAAAATTCAAGGTGAAAGAACTGGGTGGTTTAAAATTCAAGGTGGAAAAACTGGGTGGTTTAAAATTCAAGGTGGAAGAACTGGGTGGTTTGAAATTCAAGGTGGAAGAACTGGGTGGTTTAAAATTCAAGGTGGAAGAACTGGGTGGTTTAAAATTCAAGGTGGAAGAACTGGGTGGTTTAAAATTCAAGGTGGAAAAACTGGGTGGTTTAAAATCCCAGGAGGTAAAGCTATGATAGCTTTGGATTCCAAGGAGGAAAATGTTTTTGGTTTTTGGACTCCCAATACAAAGACCTTGGTGGTTATGAAATCCATAATTTAATAAGTAAAAAGCAGTGGTCATGATATTTATATATATATGTTTATTTTCAAAATGGACTTAACAATTTTAAATATCATTTAAACACATAATCTTAACTATTTCATTTAAGCAGGAATTTAAAACCTTCATTAACTATTTTATAAGATATAATCTGACTTCAATTACACAAGTATCCTAAGTTAAGACACATAATCAATATAATAAATATTTTTACGGTTAATCATACCATTAGCACAGTTGGTACAGCTGGAATCCCCTTCAAGACTAAACTTTCCAGCAGGACAATCAGGCGGTCCAGAACCACTTACAGCGGAATTACTACAGTCGGAACCAGCGGGACAAATAGTACAGTTCCCTGCTCCAGCTTGGCTATAATAACCTGTTAATGTTCTAAATCATTACAAACCTTGCCATATTCAAATGAATTCAAAGATCATGACTTCCAATCTGACCCTGACCTTATTTTGAAGGTCATTTCAAGAAAATGTTAATTTTGAAAATCACTTGACCTTAACATCACGCAGAAAGAACATTCCTTAAAAATTTGAAGAAAAAAAAAAATCCCAATTAAAATTTTATCACAATATTTCCAAAGCACAGTCAAAACTATGGTCATGACTTTTACTATGAATTCATTTTAAAGGTCACTCAAGAAAACATATGCCCTTTTGTCCAGATAACTAACAGTATTCTTATCTTTCTATAACCTTGACCTTTAAACTTATAACCCAGATAAATATAACATAATAGACAACAGGCAGTGAACATCACAATAGTTAATCTCTGCCTTCAATGCAGGTGAGCTAAAAACAAAGTTAACAGAATGAATAATTGTAAAAAAAAATTAATAAATAAATAAATAAAAATAAACAAAAAATACAACATCTAAATTGACTTCTGTTCTTATATACATATATATATTACACATACAGCTGTAAGGTGTGCTGGAAAACAAAATGGTGGAAAACTGACACCAACATTACTTTTAATCAAACAAATATGAAAAATTAAAACTTCCTGAAATAAATTACAAAAAAATGTTTAAAACAATTTAAACATTAAAATCTTATTCATTTAAAAATACCAACATCAAAACATGCAAAACATCATTCTTTCTCTGACTAGATAGTAACAATTCCTGGTAAAGTGGAAAAAAAATAGCTGATATAGTTCAACACAATCAATGCATGGAAATAATAAAACAACATAACAAATATCCAATACTTTTTGTGATACTGAAAAAATATATTTTTCACTGTTTGGTCATTCAATACAATTAAAACATGTTACAAAAAAAAAAAAAACATGTGCCATAAAAAATACCTGTCACAAAAGTTCCATGTGTCACAAAAGTACATGCATGTATACACTAAAATTTGTATCATTACTTTGTGATTTTAAGTGTGCATCAACATTTACATTTTAAATCATTCCTGTGTGATATTTAAAACATTTTTTATACCTGAATTACAGGTAAGACAATTAACCATTCCTTGACCACTGAATGTACCAGCTGGACAATCAGGAAGTCCAGTCCCATTATCTGACTTTCGGCTACTACAATCTTTACCATAAGGACAAATCAAACATTCTCCTGAACCAGACTCACTGTAATATCCTAATTAGTTATAAAATGTAAAAATTTGGTTCATTTCTTAAAAATGTTTCACATCCTTTTTTTAAAAAAAATAATAATAATAATTTTTTTGGGACATTTGCTTGTTTGTATAAATTTTGTCAGACCCTACAAATGTTTTAAGTTTACATATACAAACATTTTGTAACTACAAAAGGTATACTTAAATCTGCTATAGCAATAAATACTATGAATTGCTTTTTTCAAATATAAAATATGAATATGAATGAAACGTAATTGAAATATCTTTGACAAAAGTAGAAATATATCCTTGAAAAACTAAATTTTATATTTGTGTAAAAATCAACATATTGATTAAAAAAAAATCTACCATTTCAAACCTGGACTCTAAATTCAAACCTTTTATTTCTAAGAAATATTATAAATGTTGATTACAGAATTTTAAGTGTGTACTAAAAAGTAGATTGTCATTTATTATGCATGTACTAGTCCATGTACCTGATGCACAATTAGTACAGCCAGAATCGCCTTCCTGACTGTAGGTCCCAGCAGGACAATCTGGTGGTCCAGAACTGGTTACCGAGGAATTACTACAGTCCTTACCAACAGGACATATAGTACAGTTCCCTGCTCCAGACTGACTGTAATAACCTGTAGTAACAATAACTGATTCATTATTTTTTAGTATAACTCATTAAATTGTGGCAAGTGATTACTCCTAATTAGAATATGTAGACAGGGATTTTCTTTAATGACAAAAACAAGCATTTTTCAGAATCCCTTTGTGTTTGAGATTATGAAGCTTCAATTCAGAACAGAAACATTCATATACCTTCTGTTTATTAACCTCCCTAAATATTTCATGTTTTTACACCATTTAAATAATGTAAGCTGATTTATATTGCTAGTTATGTTACTTGATCAAAATGTATTTCGAAACAATATTTAAAAGAAAACTTCATGTAAAGATCAAAATGTATTTTGATACAAGATTTTTAAGAAAACTTCATGTAAAATAATATTATATAGACAAAAAAGTATCAATATCATATAACATATAGTAGTATAGTACAAATTAAACCTCTCAATTTATTGCCACCTTTTGATCAGTTTGAATTTTGGCCTTTTAAGGCAGTTTGAAGAAGAGTAGAGATAGACTTTAAAAAAATTTTAAAAAGAAAAAGACTTTGATAACTTCAAAATACTCTGTCTATAAGCAAGATGGTAAAGTTATTGATTGGCAATATAACAAGGTTTTACTGTATGATAAACAAACTTGATAACCTTCAAATAAGATCATTTTGATTTAATTGACCAGTACATTAATATTCATACATATAAACATTTAATATAATTACCCAAACAAAACATATTTAATTTAGTAATGTCTTAATGAATCAACCTCTTAGCTCACTAGAAATATGACGTGTGTGGTATGACCGACACTTCAATGATAGTGGATTGTTTAATTATTTATCCATTTTTAATGGGATCCAATGTTTCGATTCAATTATTTCTAACATTTTTTATAAGTCAAAACAATATATAACAAAGACGAAAAATATAATAAATAAAACAGTTCTATTTGACTGAACATAACAGCAAAATAACCGTATATTTCTAATTTACGACCTCAGAATCAGCCAATCATACAATTAATTTTCCACATTCTGACATTTTAACAATATTTTGAATTCATATATCTCTTAATATTTGCAAGAAAATTGCCTAAAACTGCATAAATCACAAATTAGGTCATGACCTTGATTTGTGACCTTGACCCTATTTTAAAGGTCATTTCAAGAAAAAGTCAAAACTGAAAACCCCATGTCATTATCTTTTCAAATAGTCAAGATATAACAATTTGAAGCCATTTTACAAAATTTTTAAAATTAAACGCAAAAACACGTAACCCATTTTTTTAACTAAATTTCATGAAATGAACAAACTAAATTATAGGCTTAAGACCCTAGAGAAGCTAAATATCACATCAGATTTTTTCTCCCATCATCCGTTTCAGGAAAGAAAATTTTTAAGATTTTTGGACCACTAGGTCACCTTGACCTAGTTTTGATAGCCATGGAAATGCCGTGAACAAATGTGAATTGCACTGGCCCATATATGCTTCTGACCAAGTATCATTGAAATCTGTCCAGCAGTTTTGGAGGAGAAGTCGAAAATAGATGTTAACAGCGCAAGCACACACGCACACAGGCACGCACATACACAAGGCACGCCATTAGCTCACATGACCTTTCAATCAGGTGAGCTAAAAACAATGATATATTTTTTTTAATCTAGTTTTTGATTATTTCTAGTAAAAAATAGTTTTCCACTTTGTAACCAATACACAGTGCTAAGCATTAAAATTTAACAAGACACAAAACAGATTTCCAATACACAGGACATGTAACCCAAAAATGGAGCTTTGTATCTATAAAAAAATGATCGCTCTGAACAAATAATAAGATGCATCAAACCTATTTTTGTTATTAGTTGCAGTTTTAATGTTTTGCTTCTCTTTATTCATGAAGAATATAAGCTTCTGATAAAATCAAATTTTGATGAGTTCATTTAGACAGGACATTCAAATATCAACATCTTCTAACATTACAATGAATATTTTATTATTTCCTCTGTTTCTATTTATTTACTTTTTGATTGTTTTATATTTAAAACAATTGAACTAATGACACTATCCTATAGGGTTTCAATACAAATTCTATAATTTACTGCTGTATTGAGGAATACCCAATGGCAACAATGCAAACAAAAACATGATCTTTTATATATTTTATCCATTAATTGGAAAATGACAATACCTAGTACAAAAAATTACCGTTAAAATTCAAAGAGAATTCCAGGTAAAAAAAGCAAGGTGAATTTATTTTTTTCTGTCAATGACGATTTTTTAGAATTTTTTTAATAATTTTAAACTTATTTCAAAATAAATAAGATAGTGTTATTGGGAATTAAATTTACATGTTTACATGTTATTATTGAGGACACCATATTTTTATTCTTATATAACACATAAAAATACAAGTAATGAAATACATGTATATACAAGATATCTTATATACCTTTATTACAATTTGTACACCCAGAATCTCCCTCTAAGCTGTATGTACCAGCTGGACATGTTGGAGGTCCACAACCACTTACTGCAGCGTTACTACAGTCTAACCCAGGAGGACATTTAGTACAGTTCCACGCTCCTGACTGGCTGTAAGTTCCTATAGATGTCAGTGTCAAATTTTAATTAGACAAATCATTAAAACAAAATAAGCAGAATAAAAAGTGTTAAAAATAAATTGCTATTAAAATTTTAATTACAAAACATGCAAATTTATTCATTCCTGAAAAAAAAAATATTGCAGATTAATAAGATTATTAAAATCTCTGTAACATAAAACTATCTATCTTCTTTTATCTAAAAGTAAAAGGGTTATCATGATGCTTAATCTGAAATAAATATTTAAAATAAATTACTTCTCAAAGGATCCGCAGATCCTTTTTTCAAACAACATGTCACGGGGCTTCCATCATTTTTCATTTCAGTTTTCCTAAAAAGCTGAAACTGTAGACAAAGTAGACATTTGATCTGTTTAATTAAATTATTAATGGTTAGCCGAACAGCTATATGATAAAATGAATTGTAATGTGTTTATATAAATTGTATGAGAACAAATGTAGTCAATATGGTCATGATCAATATATTATGGTGGTACAATGATTTCATGTGTAATACTGCAAAGAAAGCAATCGGTAACAAGACAAATCAAATTCTCCATTCAAAGATGCAACTGTTGAAAATGAAATTGGACCATGAATTACCTGAGGGACAAGTGTAACAGCTTGTTGACAGGGCTGGGGCATACTGTCCTGCTAAACATTGATTGGGTGATGCTGTTGGATCAGAGCATTCAGATCCTCCTGGACAGTCTGTACAATCTGTCTGTCCTGTCGATGTTTGGTATGTTCCATTTGGGCATGCTATGGGTGCTTCCATTTTACTGCTGGGACATTTTGAACCTGAAATCAAATAAATACATGTATATAAAATAAATGTATTATGAAAACATAAGTACATCAACTGTTATTTTCAGTGTAATTCTTTATGCATTTGTTTGTATCCTACTGGCTTATAAATACAGCTAATGGAAAAGTTTATAAACCCCAAACAGTTAAGGATTCATGGAAACAAGTTTATAAGTTAATAAGATCAAAGGTCACGGTTATCAAGTTTTATTTTTGTTTTTAAACATTTCTAAAAATTACATTCTAGAAAACAAATGGGCCAATTTTAAGTTTCAACAAAATTACCTACATATAATAAACATAATACATGCTGTCAAACAATTAAAAAATTAAATATCTATATCATACTGTGTACATACCTGCAGGACAAGTCTGACAAGATGTGTCTGCTGCACTGCTGTATGATCCACTAGTACAATCCACACATGCTGTATTTCCACCGTTAGGTTCCTGGCCAGCAGGACAATCTGTATATGATGATGTGGTAGGACAAATAGCACCAGCTGGACATGTAGTACAGGTTGTCTCCCCTAATAACGAATACTGACCAGATGAACATGCTAATTGTGAGTTTAATGATGAACAACTATAACCAGCAGGACATTTAACACAAGATGTTGATCCAGCAGATGTACTAACTTCATCAGCTGCACATGCCGTGCAGGCACCACTTGTTGATGATCCTGTGTTTGGATTGGCTGTACCAGCCGCACATGGTGTTCTGGGATTGGCTCCACCTGTACAACTAAAAAACAAAGGAAATAAATACCAGATTATAATACACTTCATGGAATACATGTATCAGAAATTAAAAAAATCATTATTGTAATTGAAGTCCACATAAAGACATATTGTGTGAATAACAATGTGTTTGTACAGCTAATATTATGTATGGCAAAGATTTCAGGTTCAATTTTTTCTGTTCTTTGAATTGAAGACTTTGAATACAAGCAGTATATGAAATTAGCTTGAAAGACATGATGTTCAACAATGCCCTTAACTTTTAAAAGTTGGTAGCCCAAATGAAAAGTTAATTGCCCTGAAATATGGAAGTTTGCATGTCTATTTAATTTTGCCAATTAAACCTCATATTAACTATACTGTATGTTTTGTTGTGTTTTTGCTATATTGTATGTTGTCTGTTGTACTAGTGTATTGTTCATTCATATAGATCTTTTATTATACTGAAACAAAGTACCACGAATTTAGGCATCTTTAGGAAATTTTCACCAGCTATAGGAGAACCACTGGTTAAACGAACGAGCCAACCAGACTTGGAACTCTATGAAGTTGGTGACCAAAGAAAAAAGTCAATAGCCTCGGGCCATCAGGCCTGCAGTAATTTTGCACACTGAATACAAACCAGAATTAAGAAGTCCATGTTGTTATTTTCTCAGATGAGACTTAAAAAACTGAGCCCAAAGCACTTGATGGTTCTTGATCTTGGTATTTGGTGCAAGGTCTAGCCAGTTACAAGATATAAGAGTCTAAATTGTCTTTCTCATTATATCTTACAGAATAGATAATAATATTTTTCATATATGAATGTTGGATAGCAATACATTTACATGTATCATCCTGACTGCAATGTACTGTTTAGGTTGCATTGTTTTTTCTTCTCAAAAGCTTGACATGGTTTGTTTTTGGTAATTTGTAATTTTACTTTTCAATTCACATTTACTGTATTTTTATATCATTTCTGTCCATCACCAAGCAACTAAATACAATCGTATCAACCTGAAGAATTGTGATGAACAGAGATACTAAGATAAGAAATACAGTACAATAAATTATTTACTGCCACTATTTGTTAAGTCATTTTAAAAGGGTATGGCAAAAATCACGGAAGACTTTAAAAAAAAAGTTCTGAGATGGTGGAGGAAACTACCGGTAGAATGCCAATAGAAAACCAACATCCTTCAGCAAGTGAACAAACCAACATCCTTCAGCAAGTGAACAAACCAACATCCTTCAGCAAGTGAACAAACCAACATCCTTCAGCAAGTGAACAAACCAACATCCTTCAGCAAGTGAACAAACCAACATCCTTAAGCAAGTGAACAAACCAACATCCTTAAGCAAGTGAACAAACTTTCTCACACTAGGATCTGTCTGAGCATGATTCAAGCCTAGGTAGTGAGAGGCAATGTGATTTAAAAGTACAAAAAAAAAAGGATTACAGAAATAGACAATTGAACTTCCAATACTCTCGTACTAAGTGATGTAAAAGTTATCTAGCAACATTATAACAAAGTTTCTCTATAATTAAAGTTGTTCCACATCACTTCAATCTAAAATAGCACAATCCTTTACAGCATAGCAGCTCAAAATAAACTATTAATTTGTAATCTATCCACACACACACACACACAAACACACACACACACATGCTCTTAGCTCAATATATAATTCACCCATTTCAGATGTAGCTTGCTGAACAAAGGTGCTTACCCTTCTGCAGCACCAAGTCTCATTAGCCTGGTAGAAGTTGACATGCTTGACTGAACTTGCCAATTTTTAAAGTTTTTACTTTGCTTTTGGAATTGTGATATGTACATGAATTTTGATATTCATTCTAAGACACTAATTTTGTTTTTATTATCACCAAATGCATGTGTGTGTGTGCCTTGGGGGGGGGGGGGGGGGGGGGGGGGTGATGCATGTGTGTGTGTCAAATAACCCAATTTTTAAAAATATGTATATGTACAAATTCTAAACCTTGTCTTAAAAATTCATTAAAAATACATTTTATAATAAGCAAATGGTATTCTAAAATCAAGACTGATCTTGTTAAAATATATTATATACAGTGATGAATGTAAATATTATTGATTAATTATTTAAATCACCCCTGTATACTACAGGTATATTACATAATTGAATTGTTAACAAAATAAACTGGGACTTAGTACCTTAAATGTTTTCATTACCTTTTTTGTACCCAGTTGTGTTATTATTAGAAACAAGAGAAAGATGAGCAATTTCACATACATCCCCCCCCCCTCCTGCACATATGCCTTGATTGTGATTATTGATGTAATGTAAAGAAGAATATCTGAAGCAAAAAACTATCTTTACTTATTATTTTTAGGCATTTAAATCAAGCATCCTTGTTTTTGAACTCTTGGGTAAATTTTAAAAATTATATTAATATATATTGTAGAAGTTATTGGATTGTATCAGAGGCCCGTTCAAGAATGTGTATATATACGCTTTCGCATTGACTTCAAACCGTTCAGGAATGATTGTTTGCTCAAGCGCATGCGAGCAACCGCTATCACATTTGTAAGGTTGTTCACCATAGATTCAAGATGGCGTCGCAGAGTCTAACATTAAAGGAAATGATCTTAGTGAATTCTGAAAACAACATGCAGTATTGTTTTTATGTCAGTGAAAGTGTGTTAAATCATTCAAATCGAGGTATTAACATTTGAATTATTTCAGACATTTGTGTAGATGCATGATATGAGTGTGTTTATAAGTTTTTTGGGGGGATTTTATCTGTGTCTGACCACGGGTACATCAGAACCAAAAATTAAATGACCATTTTTTTAAAAAAAATGATGGAACTATTTAACATACTCTGTATTATCAATAAAAAATGAAATGACTTGTTTTTCGTCATCTAAATATGATGTGGAAGTCAAGGATAAATCAGTACTTGGCTGGTCAATCACAATTTATTTTACAACATTAGTCTCTTCTTCACTGATGGTCACCATTTTGAATGCAATGTGATTGCTTGCTTCCATTCAAAGACATGAAAATTGTATGCGCGAGTGCAGTGGAAAGCAACCAGTAACTTTAACACACCTCTGTTCTTTATGTATTGGTTTGGTGAAACTTATAACTTAATTGTTCAAAACTCATGATGATGATATAAAATATACATGGTACATACACAAGTCTGTATCCAAATATGAGATCTTTTAAATAATTTAAATCTAAATTAAACAAGAAGACATTGTCATTCAGATCCCCCGCTCTACTAACTTGTCATTCAGATCCCCCTCTCTACTAACTTGTCATTCAGATCCCCCGCTCTACTTACTTGTCATTCAGATCCCCCACTCTACTAACTTGTCATTCAGATCCCCCGCTCTACTAACTTTCTATTTTCTACCAATAGTTTCAGTGATTACAACTTATATTCAATACCATGTTAAACTTATAGAGTTTTTTGTTATCTTAACAATGACTGGAAACTATAATGTTTTTAAATGACATTTCATATTTTAATCAAAATATCAACAATATCCACAAGTAGTAAACATTTTTCATCAGTAACACATGAATAGAACTTGATTCTTTTATGTTTTTTTAATTTTTGTTGTTGATGTTTATAAGCTATTAAAGTTTAAATGCATATGTTAAAATATATAACATCATTTTGAAAAACAGGAAATATTCAAAGAGAAAATTTGTTCATCATCATCATCATCACAGAGACAAGTTGTTGGTTGAAAAATTCCACATGTAATATGCTATTAATGAAAAATATATATATGTGACAATGTAATAATTACTATTATATATCACTAATTTTGCTCACTTAATGATATTCATTACAAGTATGTTCCACAGTATTAAAATTATCAAGAGCAAGTTTTCATCATCATCAGCAGCATCAGCATCATCAACATCATTAAGAAAATTCAACATCATCCCTAGCATAAATTTAACATCATGAGCAGCATACATCATCATCATTGTCATCATCAGCAGTAGCATTATAATAATCGTTCCTTTTTTTTTTTTTTTTTTAAATATTTGTATAATAAATAATAAATGTATATTTTTTTTTCAGAAAAATAAAATCCTACACCAAAATACCTACCGAAAATAAAGAACTCCATCAAGGATAACAGTAAATTGATAATAGCCACAAAAAAGAATCTCAAAATAGGTGTTTTCTTTTTAAAATTGACATATTTACCCCAAAAATACTGAACCACTTAAAAAACCATGTATATATGTTAAACTTCTTTTAATAATTTCATGATATCTAGAGTTTCTACAGAAAACCCTATGAAATAAATAAGCAAGTTTGTTTTCTCAAAATGTACATTATTCATATAAAATATGCATTTTTACTAAGAAATACTAAAACTGCAGGTATTAAAATCTTGCAGAGAAATATGTAAACACTTTTGAAGAAATAGCACTATTTCTTTTTGGTATGAATTTATTTTTAATAACTTGCTATTCTTAAATCATAATATAAAACATGTAGCACACTTTAACGCAAAAGGTTAACATTGCGTTCTAGTTGAGTTTTCTGGTCAATAAATTATGTAAAAACATATACACATGTTTAAAAATAAATTAGAATAATAATTTTTTTAAATCAGAATGAAAAATTCTGAAGAATTTTAACTGTTTAAAAAACTTCAACGGAAAAACTTAACATTGTACTTGTGACAGATGAACGGATGGAACCTATTTCTATATCCCCCCGCCAACTTCGTTGGAGCGGGAGATAATTAACAATAAAAAAAATTCTAAGATTTGAACTGGGATGACCTTTAAATTTCATCACTAAACATGGTTGCCAATGCATTCTTGTATATAAGGATAAATCAAGAAATGTTGGCAATACAAAGCAAAAGTCAAACTTATTCTCTACGATTTTATATCCATCATATAAAGTGGCTATCATGGCTTAACTAGGAAAATCAACCTAATGTTAGTTTACATAAATAATGACTTCGATAAAAACTTGCTGCTAAGAAAAAAAATGGTTAAAAATAAAACCTTTTTTAACAAGAATAGAATTCCTGGGTCCCCCGCTGGTCAAGCAGTATACTAGTATACTGTATATGAAATTGCAATATTTTCAAACATTCAGGGCTGTTTCAGAATTAAATGTGTGGGGAGGTTGGGAGGAACATTTTTTTACCCCCACCACCCATTTTTTTTCTAATTTTCCTGTCGCAAATATATCCAAAATACTACAATCTAAAATCAAACAAATACCTATTAACATATATAAGTTTATCTAAAATGTACAAGACAATATCACTGTGCAGTTTTTGTTTAAAAATCATATTCAAGTTTCATACTCTGGTTTACATACTGTATAAAATCACATACCTTATTGCAGAGATATACATGTAAGAAAATGGTCAGAATAGGGGACAGGAAAAACACAAGATGATGCCTCGTCATCTGTTGTCAACTTCTGGTCAAGACTGTTCCCATGAAAATGAGTTGCCTGATTGTAGGCATGAAAGCACTTTCAAGGTCAATTTTTGATATAATGAAGTAATTATTGTGGTCAAAGTCCCATAACTCCAACAAAAAGTATCGACCAAGGCTGATTTAGGAACTTGACCAAGGTATTAGTGGTATAAACATTTGGTATAAATTTCATGTAAATCCATAAAAATTTGTAGGCATGAGAGCGCTTACAAGGTCACAAAGTCCCATAACTCTAACAAAAAGTATCGACCAATGCTGATTTTCGAACTTGACCAAGGTAATAGTGGTATAAACATTTGGTATAAATTTAATGAAAATCCGTCAAAATTTGTAGGCATGAAAGCGCTTACAAAAAGTGTGATAAATCTGTCAAAATTTGTAGGCATGAGAGCTCTTACAAGGTCACAAAGTCCCATAACTCCAACAAAAAGTATCGACCAATGCTGATTTTCGAACTTGACCAAGGTAATAGTGGTATAAACATTTGGTATAAATTTAATGAAAATCCGTCAAAATTTGTAGGCATGAGAGCGCTTACAAAAAAGTGTGACGGACAGAAACACAGATGCACGGACACACGGATGGATGGACGCCCGGCATTTCTATGTCCCCGCTCCATGTTGTGGCGGGGGACAAAAAGCATTTGTCTGCAGTCAAGCAGTGTAACCATTAGCTCCAACTACATGATCTTGCTACAGACTTTGTATCCTACCGAAACATTTCTCTTCCGATGTACCGTTAACATGAGCCAAGAATGGCATAATGCTTTTTGTAAGAAAACCAGTGTGAAAAATGGCTTCTTTTGTAAGATTTCTAGATAGAATAAAAGACTGCAAGTTTATAATGTCAAACAATTGATTCAAGCTGTATTTTAAGATATTTTTCTCTAAAAGACTCCTAACAAAATTATTGAAGAGTTATAGATTAAGTCACAAGTAACAATTTTTGGGTGTAATTCCCACTCCTTTCAATTTTAAGAAATAGTACCAAAGTTTTTTTTATTTTCAATCTTTCTAACCTTGAATAAATGAAGAATGAAATAAAAGCTCGAAATTTAAGACTGATATCAAAACTCATAAATTTCAAAATTTAAATATTTATATTCGTTCATACAAAGTTAACACATTTAAAAATCTCTAAAGTCAAATATTTTATTCTAATTTTGCAAAATTATCAGAGCTAGATCAAGGAGAATTACTTCATTCTTTGACTGATTTCACACTATATAAAGCTAAGATATCCTTAAATAACCCAATATTCTACTCCAAACAAATTATAGGTATAAACAGTATTCAAATTAATTCTTTGATCTTGACTAAAGTTTCTGAAAATTTGTTAATTTTTTTTTTAAATGGAAATAATCATACTTGAATTTAACAGCTTAAAAATTAGGAAAGGATGAATATATCTTTGATCTGACATAAGTTATTGAAAATTTCTTATTTAATTTTTTAAATGGAAATATTCAAACTTGAATTTAATAGCATGAGAATTAGAAAAGGTGGGATATCACAAGGAGGAAGGTCCTCCATATAACTATATGAGTACTTGAATACCACTGATATAATAAACATTACATATGTCATATCAGTAAGTGTGTCTCCTGAATGAGTGTTTGTCCAGGGTAAACAATCTTGTTTACTTGTGTAAGCTGTAATCATGTTGGAGTTAAGATAAATACTGCTTACATTTTGTCAAGTTCTTGACAGATTCTAATCCAAAAATAAACAAAATTTACAAATAAACATTCACACATTGGTATTTATTGCTGATAATATTTTCATTATTGTGTTAACATGATGATATTTATATTGAAAATGTTTCAATGATTAGATTGAATTTTAATATTTCTAGAATTAAACGGCATAATTGACTGATAAGAATTTACAAATATTTCATACATACAGATATATGAAAATTATTGTCATCTATTCACTGTTAGATTAATGAGAACAAAAATTTAAGACTTCATATTTAAATCGAGCTAGACATTGCATCAAATACATGTACCAAGTTCAAGAACCATCATGTATTTTGAGCAGTTTTAAAATAAAAAATTTGGAAAAGTAAGATATCGCATAATTATGAAATGAAAAATTTCTTTAAACTTTAAGTATGAAAATATATTTTTATTAACACCTGAAAAAAATACATATAAATTGCAATATTTGGCTGAGATGTTCTATACAAAACAATTACCATGACTGATTTGTAATCTACTGTTTATGACAACTAAGACTATAAACGTAAATTGTTTTAATTCTTCTGACCTACATTAGTAAGTTAAACTTAAGTTAAAGTCTATCTAAGTCTACAGGCTCATCAGGCCAGTTTTTTATCCCGGTTTCAGTGGCATGAAGTACTGACTATAAGTATGGTACTTCAGAGTTACTCTTGGATGAGACATTAGCCTATTACAAAGTTAACCCACAGCATTCCTTTGGAAGCTGGGTGGGCTATCTGGGTTAAATGTCTTGCTCAAGAACATACATCATACAATGCAGCCCAGCTAGGATTCCAACCTAAAACCTTTGATCCTGAGATTGTGAAATTAACCAATTTGCCTAATGTTTCCACTTTAACACACTGAGGGCAGCTAAATGAAAGGTGATGACTGAACCAACAGTGGCATCTAATCAAATGGGGGCAGCTAAATGAAAGGTGATAGCTGAACAAACAGTGGCATCTAACCAAATGAGGGCAGCTAAATGAAAGGTGATAGCTGAACAAACAGTGGCATCTAACCAAATGAGGGCAGCTAAATGAAAGGTGATGACTGAACAAACATATAGTACTACCAAAAATGAAACAGAAAGCCTTTAATTGTTTTATTTCCTCAATATGAACACATAAATCATGATACATGTATTCAATAAATTTCATGTATTATGTATCTCATTTTATGTCAAACATTCCAAATGTATATAAAACAATCCAAAATAAAAAAAGTAAAATTAATTTTTTATTATTACAGAAACCCTAACAATTTAAACTTAAGTATGGAAAGATGATTGAAAAAATCACAAACATTCTGCATTATGGATGTAAATTGTTTTGGTAAATGAACTTACATAAATTTATTTTAATTTTTCTGACTCCTTGAGAGTCGGTATTAATTTTTCAAAATTAAGAACTTAAAGAAAGCCAATGACAGAAGATCTGCCTACAGTACTAAAAAATGTTTGATATACTGACATATTATGAATATAAAATATTCTGTAATATTACTCTTTACAAAAAGATTTTTAATTTCTCTCACAAAAGCGAGACTTTTCAAAAATAGATTATTTTTTTAATGGAAGTTATACCTAGAGTAGAGACAATTAAAAATAGAGTAGGGACTATATTAAAACTATAAATAAAAAACATTCTGTAACATTACTCTTACCAAACAATTTTATTTTCTCTCGCATAATGCAAAACTTTCAATAATAAATATAAAATGTCAATGACTGAATTTATACCTGAAGCATGGGAACTCGAACTAATGTTAAGACGTTGTATGAATACAAAATAATCTGTAATATGGGTTTTACAAAACGTTTTTAATTTAAATAAATCTGCGGAGACATTTATCTAAAAAAGCGTTCTCTTATTTTCAATCCTCTAACAAAGTAACTATAACTTTTCCTTTATATCCATAACCAATCGACAGCTATATTTTGTCAGAGTAAAGGTATCTATGAAAGAACATTAAATAGCCATGTCTATTAATAGACATGCTTCAATGATTCAAATTATAACTGGAATATTGCACAATGTAATTACAATCGTAGTTCACCACAAAGTGTCAGAATAAAACGAAATCTGATATATGTGACTCCTGGAGTTTCTTCTTTTGTAATATTTACGTCAATAAATTATAATTATCTTTAAAAATAAAAAAATGCTTTTGAATTTGATTTTTTTATCCTCCTTGAAATTCACATGGCAAAAAATTGGAATAAAAAATAACTTGTAAATTGGTTTATAATTAAGACGTAAATATAAGAGAGGCTAAAATATTAACTACTGCACATAAAGGAATCTTTAGTCTTTTGTTCATTTCATGTTTTTTTATATAATCACCAGGTACATTTCAGGATCGTGATTAAGATTACAATGACATCTGTTTGATTTTAATTCAATGATATACAGTGAATGTCATTTCGTAAAGAAGAAATACAAAGTTTACATAATACATGTTGATTTGAACTAAACACACACATCATAAAGCAGACCTAAATATGACATTATGTAAATCTGTCAACTGGAATAATTTGTCTTTTTTTACAATCTTTATGTAACATTGATCTAATGTCTACTACTTAAAACAAACAAATTTATCTATGTAATATTGCTTGTTTTAATGTTGTTTTATGTCTTTTGATATTTACATTAACAAATTTATACCTCTTCATCTGGATTAAAACTGTGAGAGGTCCCATTCATATAAAAACTGTTATAAAACAGTACTGTGGATTTGTTTGCTTATTTCACTACATTTTATAAGTAGTTTCTGCTGGCAAGAGTTACGTAAATGTTTTCAAAAACTAAAAAGAAAACTTCTAAACTTTAAAGGATGGAGTAAAATCCCATGAAAAATTATTTTTGATTGAAAAACCATCATTACACAATTTGCGAACTGAAACAAAAATTGTTATAAGATATTTTTTTTATCAAACAATTTTAGGTCAATACTAAATGAGATTTTATTTTAAGTTTGGGGTAAAACTAATTTGTTCACCATTTTGCAAGTTACATGTTTCTTCTCAACCATTAAAACACTAAACTTTTGACAGTCATTAAAAATTTAAAATTCAAATTCATCCTGTTCCATACTTGACAACAGTAAAATAAATTTATGTAACAAAGAAAGTTTAAATATGAGATTTGCTAATATTGATTCCCTCTGAACAACTAGTCTCACTTGTATACTATTGACGGTCATCTGATATCCTTCAAGCTTCACATTTTAGGACAATTTTGTTTGTAGTCTTTCATTATACGACTAGTCTCACTTGTGTACTCTTGATTGTCATCTGATACCTTTCAAGCTACACATTTTAGCACCGGTGGTTTGTATTCTTTTTATTATACAACTAGTCTCACGTGTGTACTCTGATACCTTTCAAGCTACACATTTTAGCACCAGTGGCTTGTATTCTTTTATTATACAACTAGTCTCACTTGTGTACTATTGACATCATTTGATACCCTACAAGCTACACATTTTAGCACACGTTTGTTTGTAGACTTTCAATATTTTGTTAAATCTGAACTTTTACTTATATAAATAATTATCCCAGTACCTTTTTTGTATTCTGAATATTTTATAAAATAATGAAAATAAAATGACCATTCAGTTCAAAAGATTAATTAATTTGTCCACTTGGTCAATATTTTTACAATTACTATTCAGTTTTTACACCTAGGATTTGATTTTAAGATGAAAATAAAGAACTATTAATTTGACGTCAAAGAAATTAAATACCAGTATTATACTTTTGGGAATATAAAGCCAATGTCATTTATCAATATTATTTTTTTCTTGTAAACATAAAATATTTCTTTTCAACACCCATATTATCTATGATTAGGAATTTTTTAAAATCAATCCTGTCTGAATTCAGTTTATTAAATTTTATAAAAGTGGTATGAGTTTGTAATTTTGTTATTTACTTAACTTCTTGAAGAAAAAATTCTGTCTACAAGTTCAGGTATTTTAAGAGATTACCCAATTTTACTTTTCACTGGGACAGAAAAACTTTCAATTTTTTAGCATCATGGACATGGTTATCTGTTTGAGCTACCTAACTCAAGCATGATAATACCTTAAGCTTCAATTTAAACTTTATTGCTGATGTCAGATAAAGTCAATGACATATGCTTTCAATATATTCATATGTACATAGTCGGGCCAGCGACAAGTAATAACTGATATCTGTTGCTTGGCATCAAAGAAGAACTACATGTAATAACTAATATCTATTGATTGGCATCAAAGAAGAACTAGGTGTAATAATTAATATCTATTGCCTGGTATCAAACAAGATTTCATTGTTTGTAATCAACAGTGAATTCTATCCATGTCAATGTTTGTACCAGTATACATTTAACAGATCCAGGCTACAATTTACCATTTTCATATTTCAAGTTTCCTATTTAAATCATAGATTTTATACGTGTAAAACAGATGTTTTACGGCTGGTTCATTGGTTGAATGTTGTTTTACATCACATCAGCATTTTTAGTTATTTAGGATGGCACAATTTTAAGTAATCTATGAGATTAATTTTAACACAACTTAATGTGTGCTGGATTATGCAAGTATTTCTGATCTGTAACTTAATAGTGTGCACTTATGGTGACATTTAGATTACTAGTACATTGGCCAGCAATGTCTCGGACCACTCAGTCCATTATACTGGGTCCAAGCCAGGGGTCCAGACAAGCTTGATCGACTCATTTTCATTTCTCATTTATTTCAAAATGAATACCTCAGCCACTTGGGGAGTGAAACATCAGGGCATGTTACAATTATGCAATAGCGATCTGGTAAGATACAATACATCTATATACAAGATAATATCTATAATACACAATATTATATCTATATTACATTATACTATATCTACAACACCTATATAATGCAATTAAATTACTTAAACTGTTCTTGCATAAAAGATATAAAAGTGGTCACATTAGACAAAAATTTCTTGTTAGCAATATTAAATAATATTAAATAATTCATACATTGTATATTGATATCATTACTAACATTATTATTATAATAATACATGACTAAAAGCAATTAAATTACTTAAACTGTTTTTGCTAGAAAAGATATAAAAGTGGTCACATTAGACAAAACTTTTTTGTTAACAGTAGTAAATAATCCATACATTTTTTCATATGAAGGATATTTTAAATAATAATTTGGTACATATTTTAACCTTAGTTGAGTACATTGTTTACATATAAATAAATAATGAAATTCATCCCCAATAGTTTCTGGGCAATAAGGGCAAATTCTATCATCTTTTGTTACATTATTCCATCTTCCTGTTTCTATTGGGAACGTGTGGTTTGAGGTACGGAATTTACAATGAGTTATTGCTTTATTATATTCTAGCTTAAACAGATATTCTTCAAGTTTAAAAACATTTTTAAAAGAAAAATAAAAATTACATCTTGAAGAGTTACCATTACAATTATTATACCATTCTTGTATATACATATCTTGAAGTACATTTTTAAAAATAAGTTTGTATGAAGACAAGTCGAGATAAAACTGATTATACCAAAGAAATCCTAAACCAGCATTACATAACATATGTTTGATATGATCTAACCATTTTGATTTTAAGTCACCACGAATATACAATTCAACCATTAATTTATACAAGTTTGAAGATAATTTGTCACCCTGAACAATACTACACCAAAAATTATACATTCTTAATTTTATCTGAATTCTAAGCGGAAATCTACCAAGTTCACCATAGACCATATAATTTGGAGTGCCTTTCTTTAATTTCAATATACGTTTACAAAAATCTAAGAGTACACTTTCTACAATATTAAAGTTTTCATAACACCATATTTACATGAATATAACAAAACTGATGAAACTAAACTATCAAAAAGTTGTAATTGCAAATCAATAGGTATTTGAAAATAAGTGATTTTACCCAACAAAGAATACATAGCCTTTTTAGCATTACAAGCCAACATTTTTTTCATATCTACAAAAGTATTGTTATACTTAAAACACATACCAAGATAAACAAAAGGGTCAACAACATCAAGTTTTTTACCATTAAAATAAAATTCATAAGCTTTTGGTTTTTCCTTTTTCTAAAAACTAGAGCCTTTGTTTTATCTGTATTAATCTCAAGTTTCCATAATTTGCAGTAGTCTAAATAAGAATCAAGACATTTCTGTAAACCACACTTGCTATCAGAAAAAAGTACAGTATCATCAGCATATAATAGAAAAAACAATTTAAAATATACATGGAATTTATCATAGAAGATATTACACATAAATTCTGTGCCCAATACGCTATTCTGTTCTAAAAAATCTTGCAAGTCATTAAGATATAAAGAAAATAAAAACGGCAAGAGATTTTCTCCCTGTCTAACCCCAATTTGTGACATGAAAAAAATTTGATAATTCATTATTTACTTGAACACATGACTTCATTGAATTAACATGTTAGATATTACAGTAAAAATTTTGCCATTTATACCTGCGTTTATCATTTTTCTCCAAAGACCCGATCTCCAAACCTTGTCAAATGCACATTTGAGATCGATAAAAGCGCGAAACAGTTTTTTACAATAATTAAAATATAATGTGAAAAGAAAAAATAAAATAAAAATATTATCCAAAGTAGAATAACCTTTTTTGAAACCAGATTGTGCTTTGTTAATTAATTCATTCTGATCAGCATATTTATTCAACCAACTATTAAGTATACTAGTAAATAATTTACTTAAACAGCTAAGTAAAGTGATACCTCTATAGTTTTCAGGTTGTGTTTTTGACCCTTTATTTTTGTAAATAGGTTTAATAATTCCTGTCAGCCAAACATCAGGGACTTTACCACTATCTAATATAATATTAAATAATTTTACATATACTGGTAACAAAATATCAATAGTAGCTACAATATACTCATTAATCTGATCAGCGCCTGGCGCTTTGTTATTTTTTAACAATTTAACAGCACACTTCATTTTCAGTTACTCCATTATTCAAAATACCATTAGACTCTGTATTATTTAAAATATGTTCAGTTACAATAACCTCATCAGAAAAATTACAAGCATTCAGACTCTATGTCATAATGACATTGTTATGACATCATCATGTTAAATTCTAATTCCCTACAAGAAAAAATGGTGTGGCTTTGAAATTTAAATAATTAATAATTCGTATTGAGACAGGGAGGTATGAAGGTATCCCATTAGAAAACCGTACTTGTTTTAACTGTGTACATTGTGTGGAATCGGAATCCCATGTTATTTTACATTGTGTTTTATATGACGATTTAAGAGATGTTTTATTTGAGAAAGCGAGATGTGTTGGTTTTAATTATGGTTTTAATTTTGACCTTTTAAGTGATTCCGACAAATTATGTATGATTTTAGCCCACAGTGATATGTATTTAAGTGCTGCCAAGTTCTGCAGAAGTGTTTTATTACGCCGCAATCATTTTTTATATTCATAAGCAGTTTTTTACTATGTACATTTTAATCGGGGTTTTTATAATTTTAAAGTCTCTTATAACTCTTTTAAGAGTGGCATATTTATATATTTTATGTGTGCTAATAATGTTTTATATGTTGTATATATTATGATGAGACTATAATAAAATTTATTATTATTAATATTATATAAGAAAGATTTAGGAACCAAGTTTAGTATATGTGTACCTTAAATAAAGACTTTATTTTCTAAAAATAAAACCTCCCTGTTAACCAATTTTAAGATCACAATTAACCTAAAATTTTAAAATAATATTTAAAAAAAAATGGTATTCAATAATCCAGGGATGATAGCATAATAAATATTTTGTTTACTTGTTAAAATTTATTCCTTAAGTATGTGAAATTCAATATCAAGCCATTTTGTCAATTTTGTAGCCATAAAGATCTATTTAAGAGGGCCAGTTAATATTGTTCTTGGCAAAGTTTCATAAAGACCATTTTACTTTAACAGGGCTTATGATAAATTCAGAAAGAAACTTATGTTAAAACCTCAAATGAGAAGTATTCAAAATGTATGGGAAAGTACAGTATTTGTTAAAAAAGAAAAGTAAATTATTGGCTCAGGTAATTGAGCACATAATTATAATTTTTTGAAGGGGGTCATTTAGAGATTTTTTTACCCTTCTTTAAAATGCTAACCTAACATGGGTTACAAGTAAAATAAAGAAACATAAGCAATTTTTCTTTTTCCAGAAAATATCTAAAAATTGGCTACTTTTACAATTATCTGATTTAAATTTAAACATACTGACACCATTTTCTTTAAGTATGACCTATACCTTTAGTAACACACAAACAAATTACAAAGCAATCACTCTTTTTTAAAATAGAATAGCATTATCGTTAAGTCATAAAGGTAGTTATTTCTGTTCACTTTTTGGAATTCAACACAATCTAACTAAACGCTTTAACCTCGGAATAAAAAAAATGTTTGCTTTGAAGTTGAAAAAATAAAATTTTTAATATTGAAAGCTTGTGAAATAAATCAAAGACTTTTTTCAATCTCTTTTTTATGACTAAATCCTTTCTTTGAAGCAAAATGTTCCCATCAATCTCCTAATTTAATACTTACTATATTTAGCACATATCGGTATAGTACATCATCTCTTTAATTAATATTAAAAGCATTTTACAAATACAAATATAAACAATCCTTTATTTAAAATAGAGTCAAAAGTTACACAACAATCAACATAAGATCAGTTGAGTTTTTAAAATCAACTATATTGAAGATTACACAGTGACTGACTAGATGAACATCTCTAATAAACCAATGATATAACATTTTTGTATTAACTAAAAAACTGAATGGTGCTATCCATTAGTTCTCATCAAGAGTGAAATAGGCACACAATTCATAATTTAACAAAAATTTCATATAAATATAGTATTATTTATTTATTTTATTTCATTATTATTATTTATTTATTTATTTATTTATTTTATTTTATTATTATTATTTATTTATTTATTTATTTATTTTGTAGAATGGATACATATTTTATTTTCACAATCAAACCAGCACAATCACAACATAAAGGGCTATCTCTTTGCAATAATAAAACATAATCCAATAATTTGTGACCTAGGTATACATATTGTTGCATTGACAAAATTATAATGATCAACCCATAACCTTAGTATAAAACAAGTTTAACATATTATAATGCCAATAAAAACCTTTTGTAGAGTAGACAAATTTTATCATGCAGGTACGACAGATTTTGTTTATGTTATTTATCTTGATGAAAAACTGGCAATTCGGATTAAATTTAAATTTACATGAAATCAAGCGGTTAACCAGGAAGTAACTTAAACAGACATCTGGAGTGGTTTTTTTAAAATCAAACGCGTTACACAACTTAGAAAATATACATATAACTAATAGTAAATATATATAATTAATGATAATATACCTTAAAAATAAAAAATTAGCCACTTAATAAGACGTTCTTTAAAATTAAACAAATTAAACACTTCTCATATTATCTTTCTAAAGAAAATAAAAATTCACCACTTAATAAGATGTTCTTCAAAATCAAACAAAGTCAAACCACTTTTGATATCATCTTTCTAAAAAAAAAGAAAATTCACCGCTTAATAAAATGTTCTTTAAAATTAAACAAAGTAAAACCAATTTTGATATCATCTTACATAATTAAAATACATGTAATTGTATGAAGAATACAGGTACCAGTACTTAAGCACTGAAAAATAGAAGGAATCTTTTTATACACCTGGCAAAAAAGTTTATGATATTACGTCTTTTAGTAAAAATTAAAATTATATTTTAATAAGGACTTATACGTTACACACCTTCTAATTAAAGTTTTTTATTTATCTCAGGTACATGTACATGTCTTGTACATGTCTTGTACATGTCTTGTACATGTCTTGTACCTGTATATAGGTTGTGAACACAAGGAGAACAATATCATGGTTAGTATTAGACTCAAATTGATCTGTAATTATATCGATATCGTCATTATTTTTAATGATACCTGTATCACACACAACTTTTAATAACGACTTGTCATTTTATTAAATACCTAAACGTCTAGATATCGTATGATTATAGATTTAACATTTTATCGTGAATTTAAATTAGAAAGGTGCAATATACATACTTATGACAGGTAAACATTGTTAAAAATAAAAAAAATGCTTTATAAAAGTAATTATCTATATCCAGCTAAATAGTTACACCTCCGGACGGATAAATTATGCCAAAAATATATTTAAAGTTTTTTGGCAGCAACTTGATAATTAGTTAATGTAGAAATTAAGATTTATATTTTAACTTTTTTTTATACAATTCCTGTAGAAACTTGCAAATTAAATGATTTCAATGTTTTAACTGGTTTTTATGTATTAGGTGTGTGTATCCTGTTTTGGGGCTTTTGGGGACTTTGGCATTTTGACAAGAGTTTGCAACACTGTTGGTTGACAATAAGGGCAATTCAACTTAATTGGTAGATTCTCATCCAGCCCCACTGAAAATGTGCAGCCCCAAGTCATTTTAATTTTGTTTCCCATCCCAGGCTTATACAAAGTCTGTTCTGGATTAATTTCGAGTCGGTGGCATTTCAGAAAAGAGTTTTAAGCACTCCCCTAAAAACTGGGAGTGCGAGGTTGAAATTGAAAGCAGTTTCATACATGTTATGGATAGAGCACGGTTTTCTTAATTTTGCATGTCGCCATTGGTCCGAAAGAATTATGGGCATGGTACAGGGCAAATATAGCAGACACTCAACAGTTAGTGGAGGTGTGAAATAATTTAATAAGCGGCGATATCGACAGAAAGGGCTATCATTGTTGATGTAGATGTCAACCATGTGATAGTGCTTGTTTTTGTATAAAATAAAAAATAAAAAATAAAACCCTCCCACCTGCCCCAAATTTTTTGTCCAACCTGGATGAAAATCTACTATTTAAATTGAAGTGGCCGAATTATTTTACACTGTTTTTAAATTCTTTTATTTATCTATTTATTTATTTATTTATTTATCTATACATATTTATTTATTTATCATAATCATTTTAATTATTTTTATCATCATCATCATCTTCATTATTATTATATGTATTATTCTTATTAGGTATTTTTTCACAAAGACATCCAGAAATGAAAATTGTAAACCCAAATTGTACTACCTTTACTGTAAGGTTAAAATTGCAATTACTAATAACTGTAAGCTTTTCTAGCAACAAAAAATATGGGTTTTTTTGGTTGGAAAATGTATACACAAGACAAAGCAACCTGTCTGAACCACAATATCCCAACATTTCTCAGGACACCATATTAATACTACATAATCAACCATGACAGTATCAGAGAATAGGTAGAAGTAACTCCTTACAGGAAAAGTAGGAAGTTTAGAGAAAAAGGGAGAAGTTTTGAGAAATATAGGGAGAAGCTTAGTGAAACTGAGAAAGTTTTTTGTGTAATCAAAAATTTGCATTTACAACAAGTCACAAATGCAAATTATGATCAAGTGATAATACTACAGGATAAGACAACTTGTATCTAAATCACTGTCTAATGTGAACAACAGGTTGTTTGTTTTAAACAGGTTGTATCGGCACTGAACTTCAATGACTGAGTCAGTGTCAGCACTATGTGACATGTTTTATATAAATCTGGTCAATATGGACAAGATAGTTCTGTACACTTCAAGAAGATAAACACTTCATAAAGTTGTATAAACCTCAAAAATAACATGCAATTGTGTCAGATTAATACACCACCTTGGTAAATGTCATTAAAAGCTGAAATGCTGCTGTGACGTCATTAAAATGTGTACCCTACCAACTTCCAGCCCAGTTTAATGTTTTATGTACCCTACTGACTTCCAGTGCCAGTTTAATGTTATATGTACCCTACCAACTTCCAGTGCCAGTTTAATTTTATATGTCTCCTACCTACTTCCAGCATCAGTTTAATGTTATATGTCCCCTACCAACTTCCAGCGCCAGTTTAATGTTATATGTACCCTACCAATTTCCAGCGCCAGTTTAATGTTATATGTACCCTACCAAATTCCAGTGCCAGTTTAATGTTATGTGTACCCTACCAACTTTAATGTTATATGTTCCCTACCTATTTCCAGCGCCAGTTTAATGTTATATGTACCCTACCAACTTCCAGCATCAGTTTAATGTTATATGTACCCTACCAACTTTAATGTTATATGTTCCCTACCAATTTCCAGCGCCAGTTTAATGTTATATGTACCCTACCAACTTCCAGCATCAGTTTAATGTTATATGTACCCTACCAACTTCCAGCATCAGTTTAATGTTATATGTACCCTACCAACTTCCAGCATCAGTTTAATGTTATGTGTACCCTACCAACTTTAATGTTATATGTCCCCTACCAACTTCCAGTGCCAGTTTAATGTTATATATACCCTACCAACTTCCTGTGCCAGTTTAGTGTTATATTTACCTTACCAACTTCCTGTGCCAGTTTAATGTTATATGTATCCTACCAACTTTAATGTTATATGTTCCCTAACAATTTCCAATGCCAGTTTAATGTTTTATGTACCCTACCAACTTAATGTTATATGTACCCTACCAACTTTAATGTTATATATACCCTACCAACTTCCAGCATCAGTTTAATGATATATGTACCCTGCCAACTTTAATGTTATATGTTCCCTACCAATTTCCAGCGCCAGTTTAATGTTATATATACCCTACCAACTTCCAGCATCAGTTTAATGTTATATGTACCCTACCAACTTTAATGTTATATGTCCCCTACCAATTTCCAGTGCCAGTTTAATGTTATATATACCCTACCAACTTCCTGTGCTAGTTTAATGTTATATGTTCCCTACCAACTATCTGCACCAGTTTAATGTTATATGTACCCTACCAGCTTCCTGTGCCAGTTTAATGTAATATGTACCCTACCAAATTCCTGTGCCAGTTTAATGTTTTTTATACCCTACCAACTTCCTGTTCCAGTTTAATGTTATATGTACCCTACCAACTTTAATGTTATATGTCCCCTACCAACTTCCAGTGCCAGTTTAATGTTATATGTTCCCTACCAACTTCCAGTGCCAGTTTAATGTTATATGTCCCCTACCAACTTCCAGCATCAGTTTAATGTTATATGTCCCCTACCAACTTCCAGTGCCAGTTTAATGTTATATGTATCCTACCAACTTCCAGCATCAGTTTAATGTTATATGTACCCTACCAACTTCCAGCATCAGTTTAATGTTATATGTCCCCTACCAACTTCCAGTGCCAGTTTAATGTTATATGTCCCCTACCAACTTCCAGTGCCAGTTTAATGTTATATGTCCCCTACCAACTTCCAGTGCCAGTTTAATGTTATATGTCCCCTACCAACTTCCAGCATCAGTTTAATGTTATATGTACCCTACCAACTTCCAGTGCCAGTTTAATGTTATATGTATCCTACCAACTTACAGTGCCAGTTTAATGTAATATATACCCTACCAACTTCCTGTTCCAGTTTAATGTTATATTTACAGATTAAGTTAACTAAGTTAACATTTGATTTGTGATTAAGGCCAATCTTGATATATCCTTCAAGTACAAACAGGGTGAGGTTAAGAATTCTTTGTGTTTTTAATAGTGTTATATATTTTACTATAGGTATATATATCAAACTACAAGTACTTCATTACATGATATATATTTAAGATGAAAGAATCTTGACATTTACCTCCTTATATGTTTTATTATCATCATTATAAATTTTTCCATAAGACTGTTGTTGATATACCTAGAGAAAGCCTTGGACTTCACATCTTAAATCCATGTTTAATGCATGTCTAGAATATGGTCTAAAAATGATAGTTTTGTTTTCAACAGTACACAGAATTAAAGCCATTCCATAAGTCTAAGATCTGGTACTTTTAATGGGAGTCCTATACTTTATTATAAAATTTTCTGAATCAACTGAAACTTTTGAAATTTAGACAGTTTAATTTCAGCTAAATTTCAGATGATATGAATTGAAAACTGGGTTTGCTTTTTTATAATTCTGCAATATACTGGTACAGTTTCTGTATAGACAAGACTTCTGGATCAGACATTTTCAAAAACTGAAAACATATAACTTGACCATGTGTTAAACCTAGTTAAATATATAACACTATTAAAAACACAATAAATTCTGAACCCCACCCTGATTGTACTCCAGGCATGTATCAAGACTGCCTTGATCATAAATAATTTGGCAATATACAGATAAAGAAAAAAAGGCAATGACAGAACAGTTATACGTCAATACCTCTGAAGAAATCAACTTCAATTTTTGGATCCGGATTTTCAAGAACCTAAAATAAATAACCTATACAATGTACTTTTTAAGTTTGTTTAAAGAAAATATATTACAATAATTTATACAATAAAGATAGGATTGTCATTTTGTTATTTATCAAATAGGGTTTGTGTGCCTGGTGCTAAGAGAAATATTGAAGTGGTTGTTCAAAAAACAATATGTATCAAAGTGAAGCCAATTTAAAGGCATGTTGTGTAGTCGCTTCACAGTATACATGCATTTACTTTATATAAATTTTCGTGGTTTCATGCTAAATTACGATTACCACTGATACTTACTAGTTGAGTAATGAGTTGAGTAATGGTGTTTAACGTCCCAGTCAAGAATATTTCACTTATATTGAGATGTCGCCAGCTATAGGCGAAAGTGCAGAAATTTTGCCTGTGCGTTGCGCTTATGGCATTATACAGCAGGGTTCTTTATCGTGCCATGCCTGCCATGACATGGGACCTCGTTTATTTTAAGTTTCCATTCGAAAGAACCGTGACTTTCATTTCGTAATGCGAGTGCTTGGCGAAAGAACAGTCACTACCCACTTTCAAGTCTTGGATCAGACCCTACCGGGGTTTGAACCCACGACCTTCCACTTACGAAGCGAGCCCTCTACCCACTGATACTTACTAGTATATCATCATATTAAATATAAACATACCTGTCAAGTCACACGCATTGCGCGTGTGTCATACGCATTATGGATGAAAATCAATCTCACACATTAAAACTTTTACAATCACATGCATAATCAAACTATCCAGGTTTTTTTCAGTTTTTTATATAATGTATACATACTTTTTCATTCCAAACAAAAGGTTAATAAGTCACTAATTAAAGGGGAGGTAATTAGACACAATATAAAAGTACTCAGGGGAGGTAATGTAGACACAATATTAAAGTACTAATGTACTTCTTAGCAATATGAAATTTGTCCTAATTCAAAGTGGTAAAAGTATAAAATTTAGGATGACCCAGAATGGAATTCAGAATGTAAAATAAAATGAGGATTGTGATCTTGTAATCTTCAAGCCATAAAACATGACAGGAGTTTGGCAAGCTGTGTGTCTGACCACATTTATTATAATAAAAAAAAAACTTAACAAATCTCTTTCAATAACATTCTAAAATCATTTTCTAAATATAAAAAGCCTAAAAATGTAAAAATATGATAAGTATAACTGGTTAAATCTGTTATAATGTGACCTCAATACATGTAATCAACCCTATGTGCCAAGTATGCTAATCCTCTTAAAGAAGTCATCAACATAGTCCTGAAAACAGCTAACCTTAGGGCTGGTCAAAGCAATGTCCCAAAAACAGCTAACCTTAGGGCTGGTCAAAGCAATGTCCCAAAAACAGCTAACCTTAGGGCTGGTCAAAGCAATGTCCTAAAACAGCTAACCTTAGGCTGGTCAAAGCAATAACTTTTGATCTTAATCCCATCAAAAACATTAAATGAACCCAAAGCCAACAATTCATGGGACCTCAATATTTGGCGTGTTAAATGTCTAAATACTTAGAGGTAGTTAAGGATAAATCAGCAACAATGGTAACTGTTGATTTATAAGAAACAAAAACAGACATAACATTTTCTTACAGCAAGAAATAAATTTGTCAACCAAACTACTCTAGAAACCAGATTTCATTCAAAGATTACAGTTTTAATATGTTCTGTATTTTTTCTACATTTACACGATTAATGCCAGATCAGACACTCACTCATACTCATATACTACAAGAACAGGTCTTAATTAATCCTCCAAAGTAATTAAAATAATTCATCTTGTGAAATATAAAAAACGTGAAGCCAAAAAAATGCTTATGCAATGTTAAACTGTATGCACAACAAAAATAATACCTATGCTCTTGCTTGTCATGTATTTAGGATATTTTTAGATTAATCTTCAAGTGAAAAAAAAAAAAAAACAAAATAAATTTTAAGATGATCCATGCATATCATATATAAATAGACATATGTGTAATGAATCGGGGATTGCAGGGGATTGTATCTCTAAAATATTTATAGTATATAGTCTCTCCTATAGACGGGATTAAGGTTTATAAAATGTCTACTTTTATATTATACTTTGGGTCTTAAAAAAGCATATAATAATAGGATTACACTAAATTGGTACATATAATTCAAGTTTATTTACATTTACCCCCCCCCCCCCCCCCGACTTTTATACACATATCTTTACCTATCTATACTGCTATACAAAACTTCTGTATTTGGCCACTGTTTATTAATGCTTTAGGTAAGGCTCACGTATGGCTTCAACATATGTTCCTTCCTACAATGAGTGCATTTAGACTCAAAGAACTCAAAAGTATGACACAGAAAAATGTTCAAACTTTAAACTGTTTTCAAATCTTATCTTTAATATTATGGAATAGAGGACAATTGGCTAGAGGTTATTCTGAAACCATCAATTAAGACTCAGATTGGCAAATTTACCAAAATAAAATAATATGAACCAGTCAGCCTACCGTCTCTTGTTACAGGGCTCAAATTAGATTTTAAAACAGGGAGAAGTGACTTCTCCCTCAGCCAAAGTTAGGGAGAAGTTTTTCAAAACAGGGAGATGTTTTTGCGCAATGCTATTCACAACATTGGAATTTCTGTCGTCCTGTCGCGATCAAACATTTTATATCTTGTATTAAACAATAGACATTGCAACATGCTGGTCCATCTTCAGAAATATGCATGAGATAATTTAATGTACTGTTTGAAAAGGATGTCAAAAACTTTGATAAAATCCTGCTTTTGGTGGAAAAACCCCTGATACAAGGCGCACTTGAAATTGGAAGCAAAAGTGCTATCTATAATAATTTGCTTAATTTTGTCATCAACTGGCTCCTTAATGTTAAAGTTGGCTAAGTTTTGGCTCATACTTCTCAGGAGCAAGATCTCACCCTGATTTTGTTTCAAAATTTCATTTATTTATTCATTTATTTATCTATCAATTTATTTATTTATTTATTTATTTATTTATTTATTTATTATAAATATTTTAAATATTTATTTATATGTTTTAAGTATTTGAACTCTTTTTAATAAATAATGATATTAGAGGTGAGCAGTTTATAATCAGTTTAATTTTTTTTCATATGTAACATTAAACAGATATAAATTTTTTGTGAAAGTAAATTATAAAAATATTGTTAAAAGAATTTTTATAGTTTATTTTTATTAAAAATAAACTTATATTTTCACAAAATAATATTCCTCGGTGTGAACGTAATTTTTGAGGTGTTTAAACTGGTTGTCTTATCTAAGAAAAGAGAAGAACCACCTTACATTCCAAAAGCATCACTTTGTTCAACTTTGACCTGACCAATGAAATATGTCGAATTCGTATGTTGGTCAAATGGCGGCATTGTAAACAAATCCATCGGTGATGTCTCATTATAGTATGTTGATACTTGTGTTAAAGTTTATACAATGATTTTATTTCGAAAATAAGTTATCTGTCTTTGATATCACAGTGGTTTTAATCACTTTCAATTTCAATGAAAAATTACAGGCGCGATCCCGTACAAATATCGCCGAAAATCCTAACACATAATACTGTATCAGATAATCGATGTTTACTCGGGCTGTAAAACGTCTTTGATTAACTGCCTATTATCTTAAGCGCGTGGGAGAAGTCCTTTCGTGAAGTGTTAATCCGTTAATTACTAAACCAATCGGGATAATTAACATGCATCATGACACCTGTAAATCACTTGTTAACAGCAGCCCGAACACTTTGGATGTTATCGTTTAATTAGATAACTAACACAACAGAGTTCCCGATAATGGGTTTCAAAAATAAGGGTGACTTCGACTTCGCTTTTTCGGGAATATAGGGCGAAGTTTTTTGAAACAGGGCGAAGTTATCGCCCAACTTCGCCCTTATTTTGAGCCCTGTTGTTATATTTGACATGTTTTACAGGTCAGTCTCTATAAAATCTCCAGAACACCATAATGCATTCTATAGCAAGCAACTAGATGCTCCCAAGCAGAACACCATAATGCATTCTCTAGCAAGCAACTAGATGCTCCAAAGCAGAACACCATAATGCATTCTATAGCAAGCGACTAGATGCTCCCAAGCAGAACACTATAATGCATTCTATAGCAAGCAACTAGATGCTCCAAAGCAGAACACCATAATGCATTCTATAGCAAGCGACTAGATGCTCCCAAGCAGAACACTATAATGCATTCTATAGCAAGCAACTAGATGCTCCAAAGCAGAACACCATAATGCATTCTATAGCAAGCGACTAGATGCTCCAAAGCAGAACACCATAATGCATTCTATAGCAAGCAACTAGATGCTCCAAAGCAGAACACCATAATGCATTCTATAGCAAGCAACTAGATGCTCCAAAGCAGAACACCATAATGCATTCTATAGCAAGCAACTAGATGCTCCAAAGCAGAACACCATAATGCATTCTATAGCAAGCAACTAGATGCTCCAAAGCAGAACACCATAATGCATTCTATAGCAAGCAACTAGATGCTCCAAAGCAGAACACCATAATGCATTCTATAGCAAGCAACTAGATGCTCCCAAGCCCACAACAGCTATAAAACGGCTATAAAATTTTGAATTAGAAGTATTCTTTTTGTCTTTGTCAATATCTGCAATCTAATAAGGAGGCAAGTACCCATACCATCCATTATAAACTGCAGCTATATATAAATATTATTATTATTATTATTATTATTATTATTATTATATATATATATATATATCAGGGGTCCAGAAACGGTCATATTTGCCGGACATGTCCGACAAAAAATATTTTTGTCCGATGTGAAGTATAGCTTGTCGGACATTTTTAGTTTAAAATAGAATTAATCGGACACATAAATAAATATGTTTATTGGTCAATTTTTTTACTCGAATTTTTATTTGCTATCACCATCAGTCATTTTCAATAAATAATACAGATATAATAATCAGGCTTTTGTTCATTAATCAGTTAAATCCATGGTCTCAATCTGTTCCTTTTGTTTCATCGTCCGAATCATCATTACTTTTGTTCATAAGTTGTTTATTAAGTAATCACATCGCTTGATAGACGGAAGCCATAAACACCTGAGTACTGTTAACTGAAGGTCATGGTCGTCGGACTATTTCAAAGAGGTTCCACACGGGATGCTAAATAATAATACAATGCGCATAGTACGGTCTTGGCAAACTGTTTAGTTATAAATAAATAATTTTAAAAAGTCTAAATAAAATCAAAGAGGTCTCAAAATGAGGTTCAGTAAAGTTCGTGTAACTTCGGGAAAACGAAAATGTGCGATTGTCAATAAACAAAGATGGCTGTCAAACCATGTGTCGTCAATGCCGACAGTTCAAAATCAACACTAATGTGGACAAATAAGTCTGACCATATATATTTAAATAACTTCATGGTAGTTAAACCCTTTTTAAAAATTTGTATATTGATATTAAAATCTTTTTAAAATACAAAGTCAGTCACAACGTTTTTTTTTTTTTTTTTTTTTTTTTTTTTTTTTGCTTTTCACAGCATCGTCGGTGGTACAGTTGCTTTGAAAAAATGTCCGACACCTCAGTCAAAGTTTTCCTGAGCCCTGATATATATATATATATATATATATATATATATATATATAACATGTAGATCTATGATTCTATGAATTGCTAGAACATATCAATATTTAATTAATCTCAAGTCTTTGATCACTTTCTGGATTATTACTGACATTACGGACAATGCCTAATAAATAATTTATATGTTCAATAATAATATAGGTCAAAAAGTACAAGACTTTTCTTAGAATTACAAATCATTGTCTGGTAACCCCTATATCAGATCAGTGAGCTTGTTATCATACACTTTGGTGTAATTTTACTTCCTGCAAGAAGTTTTAAGATTTCTCATAAAGATTTCACAGAATATGAATGACTTACCACGAACTTACTTAAAAGACATTTAGTAGACTTAACACGTAGGGTATCTAAGATGTTTGATAATGGAATCATTCAGTAAATCCTAAACTAAAGAAATTTTTGATAGCTTCCTTGATTGGGTGCCAATTTTATTTTTGCCATTTTTAGGAGTTCTTAAAGATTTTTAGTTTAATATCATAGAAATCTATAATCCTTTACATGTTAATTAGGATGCTTATTTTAATTTGCTGCTGAAATACCATCAATGTTTTTTTACTGTGTTTTATTCAACATGTTGAGATCTTTTTTTAAAAAAAATATTAATAATTAAAAAATTTATACAAATTTCAACAAAAATTACACAAAAAAATGTTTTTTGTATTCACAAAAACATATTTCCATATAATTTTTTGGAAAAAAAAACATTTAGATTTTAATTGATAAAAATACATGTACCAGTATTCTTAATAACAGTTATACTTTAAAACATTAAACAATAAACAATGAAGAATCCATTTCTAATTAAACACTTAATCCATATACTGCAATAAGTCTATATACCGAGTACCAGTATTAAAATTCATTTCGATAATGGACGTACATGAATATAATTCTCAGCAAACAAATACATACATATATATATATATATATATATATATATATATATATATATATATATATATATACCTTCATATAAATGATTATAAATGTTTTTGTTTTGTTATAAATAGAAATCTCAATGTTTTTATTGTTGCATGGAAAGAACAAAATAATACATGTACTATATATCTGTTCCACCCAAAAATATCCCCTTACATATATATAAAGGGTATTAGTCAGATCAAATGACCTATTTATTGTATAAATGCAACAGAATATCTGATCCTTAATGAACTAATCAGTTTTATCTTCAACTTATCAATCAGTCAGTATGGATTTTAATCAGTCATTCATAATATTTAAACCTCAAAGATGATTTAGTACTTGTTTTCAAAACTTGACTAAATAGCACTGCAGTTAATATTTCTACATTATAACTAACAAAAATTAATAAATTAGGTAGTCATAATCAGAATTTGTGTTACTGTTTGTATTTTAGTTAAAGGTATGTCTCAGCTTTGACTCGGGGTGACTTTATCTGTATCTGTATCTGTATAGGTACTGGAAAGTGCCTCACTACTGAGTACGGATCTTCCAGGGAAAGAGTATGCGTTGACGATGACTAGTCGCGCTGAGCAGCAGTTGCTAAAGCACTTTTAAATTCCAGAACGACTTTAACATGCTAACTCACTAATACAACATTTACAGACATTGCAGCCCCCCCCCCCCCCCCACCAAGTTTATATTACCAGTATTCTAACAGTGTGATTTTACTTACATTACGTTTGTTAAATGTCTTGTTTTATGTCACATCAGTCATTTTTCAGCTATTCATGACAATTTGAATTGATTAATCTCTTGGATTAAATTCAACACAAGTTTGTGTGGTGCGTGACTGTGTAACTAGAGTTTCTGATCTGCTCTATAGTGCAAACTTTTGGTGACCTTTATTTAGAGTACTAGTAAACTCACTCACAATGAAGCTGATGAATGCAGACTGTTCAATCTATTATACTGGTACCAAGTCAAGGCCTACCACAAGGAAAATCTTTCTCATTTGCAGTGGACTGGTGTCTAACTTGCATATTGTTAAAAACAATTAACATAAAAAATAATGTGTACTACACCGTACATATATATTCCTTTGTAGCCATTAATGTAAAACAGATAAGAGGTCAAGGTCATCAGGTCAAACATTTTTATGATAAAACGAAAAAAGAAATACATGTTCCTGAATATTTTAACAAACCTTGACTAAAAATTTGTATCTAGAGTGTAAATGATAAACTGGATATGAATGATTTAATCTTGATATCACATAATATAAACCTGCATTTTGATAGAGGTTACATGCGGAAAAGTATGAGGTGACATTCTAACATACAACGATACCAAAATAGCAAATTAATAATAAATAATTAGTAATAAAGCTATAACAAAATAGAATAAGTGATATCACAAAATAGAATTAGCAATATTGCTAATTTATAAAATAAGTGATATCACAAAATAGAATAAGTGATATCACAAAATAGAATTAGCGATATTGCTAATTTATAAAATAAGTAATATCACAAAATGGAATAAAATCACAAAATAGAATAAGTGATATCACAAAATAGATATTAGTAATATCACTAAATGGAATAAGTGATAACACAAAATGGAATAATATCACAAAATAGAATTACTGATATCACAAAAAAGAATTTGTGATAACACAAAATAGAATCAGTGATATCACAAAATAGAATTAGTGATATCACAAAATAGAATTAGGGCTATCTAATTAAGATTCATAATATAACTTGCAATTATGGTTTTTTTTTTCATTTTTTCTTCAATGAATAAGCGATATAAAAAATAAATGTGCAGATAGTAACACAGCACTTCAAAGAAAGGCTTGTATCAAAATTTGGTTGGTACATACATGTATAAAGAAATACGGATAGAAAATAATAAACAAAAGATTAATTTAACGTTGAAGGTAACTGATAGTATAATCATAAAGATCAAGTAAATCAAAACATTCAAGATGACCATCGTGTAACCTTACTGTATGAATTATTTATAAATGTGATTATTATTTTATAACGACATGCTTAAACACATTAACGGGAAATCAATGGACAAAGCTTTTACTTAAATTAAAAAAACATACATAAAAAAAAAAAATAAACATAAAGATATAATATAACACTTAATTTGAATAGAAAATGTATCCGGCAGACATCAATTGATTATCAATAGTATTATGTATATTGTCGATAATCAATGAAATTAAGGGAAATCAAATACCATAGCACAGCTGACAATTAACAAAGAAATCTTATAATTACAATTATTATGTAATACCAGACACAGATACATAATAATTCAGGGTGGTTCGGCAATGGAGGAGGTGTAAAATGTAGGTAGAGATGAATTCACGCTTTTAGTGAAAATTCCATTCCTTGCTGAAGTGACATCATATCATATAAACAGAACAAGTTGTTAATCTGCACATGTAATCTTTATTTCAAATTTCAGGACATATTTAAACAGCAGTTAAAGAGAACTTGGTCCAGTTACAGAACTTATAACACACCCTAAATCATTGTTACAGGAGATTTGGCCCAGATACAGAACCCAACTGCCTGTGAAAACGTTTCTGGTGCAAGTAAGCCATCAGCCAAAAACTGTGAACAAGGAAGTGATTTTTTTTTTGTCACTGAAAACTGCTTTTCAAACAAATATATAGATTTTGTTTGCATTAGTCAGCAATGTTTACATAACAAATAGATTCATATTAAAAACCCCTTGTGTTTTAAGTTTTTGTTTTTTTTAATGACCATATTCAACACCAGGTAAGTGATCAAATAATTCTGAATTATGATATTGTAGTGACATAACTTGATTACAGGAATCTTAAAATATCATTATCAGACGCGTATATAAATTCCAATATAGAAATCTCTCAAACCAGGAAGAAAAACACCATCAAACTTATCATGTATGTTTACAAATTAGCATATCTATAATGACACATCAGGTATACATATTAATCTCTCGTAACCCACTCTCCATGTAAGACTATCGATAATTTGAATTTAAATCGGATTTTAAAAAATTTATAAAATTTCATTCTGAATTTTTTTTACGTATCAACATGTCACCAGCTCTAAAGGGTAACATTTCAAATACTGTAAAACAGTTATAAAAGCATCAATGTTTACTAAACCTGTTGTAACAGCATGATGATTTATATTAGATTTATCCAAGAATGTTGTGAAAGTAGTGTCTAAGTGTATGTTTACAGATCATTCAGCATGCCTTTTGATGCCTAGGTTCATATCCTGCTTGAGCAGACCCACTAGAAAGTTTGTCAGTTTGCATGCAGAAGTTTAGTGGTTTTCTTCCAAATGCTTCTGTTTTCTTTACCATCCAAGAAATGACCACCTTGATGTAAATGAAAGAAAGGTCAACAGGGGCATTAACTCAATGGATTTTTAGCCTGTTTGGTGGAACATTATTTTATGTAACTTCAGCATATTGTCACATATTCAGGAAGACACATGATTTTATTAATTGTTAGGACTTTTTAATATTCCTTATGAATTAACTTAATGAACATGATAACAGTATAACATGTACCGAGACTCTGTTTAATCAGAATATAACCTTAAACTCAAATTTAAATATTTATATATACTCATTTTGAAACACAATTTGAACTAAATCAACTAAACCCCTTTTTAACTTTCTATTTATAAAATTAAAATACAAACCAATCTAAGAAACAACAAATTTATATAAATATGGTCTCTCTGTTTACTTGTTTACTCTATTGTCAGGTAACCTTACCTGCCTTTTATAACGAGTTTATTACACCTTTGACCTCAACAAACATATCTAATAACAAATTTTCAATTTTTTCATTTCCTTTTTCAAATACAAAATCCTTTAGTACACAATAGCACAATTTAAATTTTAATTTACAACAGCCAATAAAATATTTTTTTAATAAACATATAAAGATGAAAATTTAGTAAATAGCTACAAATCTATATAAAATATAGTTTAAAATATATATACTAGTACATGTATATATATATATATATATATATATATATATATATATATATATATATATATATATATATATACTAGTATATATGAAAAGGCTATAAATTATTGCCCAAAAAATTATTATTATTATTTTTTTTTTTTTTGAAAACATCTTCTTTTTGTGAGTTCTATCTTCAGTTAGAAAATTTAATACTCTGGTAATTAAAATTTCCCATCAAAAAGATAAATCAAGTTGGTTTATATCTATTTATTCAAACATGTACTGTCAACTAAGAATGACGACCACCTTAAAGAGTTCAAAATTATAAATTCTCATTAAAAAGTTTTAAGTATTTGAATGCATGTTTGATGTCTGTAGTAAATATATAATCTGAGTTTTGGATTAGGCCTTCTTTATTTATATTTTACTGAAAACTTTTTCAATTTGATTCTAAATGAGTTTCGATAGAAATGTAATTATCCTGTTTTAAAGCTCTCTATGTTAAAATATAATTTTCTGAGTTTTAAGATTAAATGAGACACAAACTATGTGCAGTCTGAGTTTGTAAGTTCAAGTTCAAGTTCTTTATTTCTCTCATTGTACATTACAACATAGAGAACATGTTAAATAAACAATTTCACAATGCGAATGCATGAATAAACAATATTGAAATATATTATATATTATGCTTGTCTAACCCGGAGGACTGACTCTCTCGATAATTACCTTAATAAACTTGCATAATTTATTTAATACAGACAGCTTATTAGAAGAAAAAAGTTGAAAATATTTAATAGTGTTTGGTCTTGTTCTATAATAATTTGGTATATAAGCATATCTAAAATTTGATAAACTTTTACAATTCATGATAAAATGAAATTCATCTCCCAATTCTTCTTGACAAAGATTACAAATTCTATCATTTTTAGGTATATTTTGCCATCTACCTGTTTCTATTGGGAGTCTGTGATTTGAACTTCTAAATTTGCTTAATATAATCTTGTTTGTATATGATATATCAGAACTTAATTAAAAATAGAATATGTAAATAAATTATATGATATACCTTTTGAAGAATTACTACAATGACTCCGCCATATTTGCAGAAACTGATCACATAATGTTTGTTTAACCTTTTTAACTAACCAGGTTTTATTACTATATTCTTGATTTACCCATATATTATTAAGACCACATTCCAACAATATTGCTTCTACATTAGAAATCCAATAAGAATTGATACCAGATAAATATTTGTTATGCAAAATTTTATACAAAACTGTAGTATATTTTCTTTCTTTTCCAATAATAGTTGTTGACCAATGAGAAATAATAATGGTTTTAACAATGGATATCTTCCTAATTCTCCATAAACAATAAAATTTGGAGTAGACTTTTTTACATGCAGTAATATTTTATAAAATTTCAAATTCACTCTCTCTAATACTTCTAAATTTTCATAACCCCATATTTCACATCCATATAACAGTATTGGGATAACTATCTTATCAAATAAATGTAACTGACATTCAATGGAGAGATTTAACATTCTTGCTTTTTGACAATGGCATACATAGCTTTTGTAGCTCTGTCAGCTAGGTATTTTTTTGTACTATTAAAAGAACCATATCTAGAAAAAATTATCCCTAGATACTTATATATTCATTAACAATTTCCAATTCTATACCATTAAAAGTAAAAATGTTATTTTTTGGCAATCTGCCCTTAGAAAATATAACAACTTTAGTTTTTGATATATTTACTGATAATTTCCACATATCATAAAACTGTGAGAAACAATTTAGCTGATTTTGTAAGTCTTGTTTGGACTCTGCCATAAGCACTGTATCATCCGCATATAATAACAAGAATAGTTTTAAATATATATTAAGTTCAGCTTCTAATTCAGTGGTAACTGTAGTCAAACCTTCAACATTTTGGTCAGTAAAAAATTGTTCTAAGTCATTTAAAAATATTGCAAATAAAAAAGGTGACAAATTTTCTCCTTGGCGTACCCCAACTAAGCATGGAAAAAAATCTGATAAATTGCCATTTACACAAACCCTGGATTTAGTACCATTATACATGTTCACAATAATTTTAAAACATTTTCCACTAATATTATTTTTTAATAATTTCTGCCATAAACCTTGTCTCCAAACTTTGTCAAATGCAGCCTTAAAATCTATAAATACACAATACAATTTCTTTTTACTTAAACGTAATAAATCAATCAGTGTCTTTAGTACAAAAAAATTGTCAATTGTTGAATAACCATGCCTAAACCCTGACTGGTTTTCACTTAGAATTTCATAATCATCTGCAAATTTTGTTAGTCTAGTACATAAAATAGAGGTAAAAAGTTTCCCTAGACAACTAAGCAATGTAATTGGTCTGTAATTACTTGGATCAGAACTACTACCCTTGTTTTTATAAATTGGTATAATATTTCCCTGCAGCCAAGCATCGGGAACAACACCTGTATCAAACACCATATTAAATAATTTATGATATATAGGTAATAAAAAATTTATACTATTTATAATGTATTCATTACAAATTTTATCAATACCAGCTGATTTGTTATTTCGTAACTTATTAACACATAACATTATCTCCTCCAATGATATTGGACCATTTAAAGTGTCACAACCAATAGTATTATTAATCTCATCTTCAATATCACCATCAGACTCAAAATCCGAGTCTGCGTTAATATTTTTAAAATATTCATAAAAGTTTTCAACTGATACATCACATTTATTTCTTAATTTGTTTTTATTTATAATATTCCAGTAAGCGTTAGGATCTCTGGACTATAAATTTTTTAATTTATTTTGTAAATTGATTCTATATTTTTTAATACTCTTATCTATGACCCACTTATACTCTTTTTCTGCATTACGCATATCTACTTTAAAAACATCAGTTTTATACTTTTTATACAAACATTGTTTCCTACGAAACTGTACAAGTGTTCTAATCTATTTTTAATGGTGACTTTTATATTACTAGCCCACTAACCCATGATGTCTTAGAATTAGATCACAAATATATGTCATTAAAAACTATACAGACACTTATGTAACAATTGACAAAGAAAAAAAGTTTCAGGTTTAGTAAGGCGTTTTTCATATTTTACAATATGACCTTTACCGAAGGTCAAGGTCAGCATTAAAGGTCATTTTTCAATGACGCTGTCTATCAAGCAATACTTAATTATTATCAGTCCATAATTTTTTTGTCATATACATATTTGGAGAACAAAATTCCAGATTTAAATCAAATCATTCAAAAACATGAAAATTCCATGTAAAATTTACTGGCCCAATAGGGAAAAATAACCCGTTTTTTTTAATTCTGTGCATATAACTACTTTTTAATGATTTCAACAAGATAACAAATTTACTCTGTCAAAAATATTCCTTATGGTGTCATGATTTGAATATTCATGATGATCACCCCTTGAAAAATCTGATCAACAGTGAACACCCAATTTTTAGCTTGTCACTCTTTCTACATTTTCTAACTGAAAAAAAATCAAAACTTTTTTTAACTACATGTATATCTATCTATTGCATCTTAGGACATCCATTTCTTTTTCATATTTCTTTTAAATTTAACACCATGTAGTAAAGAAAAGTGATTTGCATATAAATTCATTTGACCTTAATTAACCTTAAAATACTCTGATCTTGGGTGAGGCTTAATTGGATCATTGAAGTCACTAAATTTCAACTTTTTTTCTATGTTCAGAAGAATTCCAGAAGATTTTTTCATTTACAAATAGAAATAGGTTAGGTCAGTGGTTTTTAATTTAATTTTACTGTTATTTCTATGGGGAAAGTTTTGAATATAAGAAATTTTTAGAAAAAAAAACCATGTGACATACAATTATGGACCAGGAGTTAAGAGACATTGAATCCCAGGTTTAAATCCAACTCAGCAGATTCTAGGGTGCATATGTCACCGTTTACAAGCCCAAGTTCAGTGGGTTTTTTTAGGCACTCAGATTTCCTTCTCCATTCTAAAAAATGTAAACTTGAAAAAATGTTGACTGGGTACAGACTACCATTGCTCCACTCCAATCTGACCATCTTTCATATACATGTATCATATACCACAAGTAAAATAAATAACTACAGAAAGTTATGAATTCCAACAATTCACCCATATAACTGCTCCAAACCTCAGATAAATCAGGTGTATACAAATGAGTTATTTAAAAATGTTACATTTAAATGAATAAGCATAAATTTCAAAAACTGTGTACTATGATATACTGTATGTAATTTAACAAAGTTATTCAAAAGTATTCAGTAATCCTCACTAAGGTATCTCTATACAAATTTAAAATTAATATGCCTAAACGGACACATTTTCATAAAAATTTGAATATTTTTCACTTTTAGAATAAAATTCTAATCATTTAAATAATTTATAGGAACAAGTTTGTTCACTTTTAGTCTTTCATCAAAAATCTTGAAGTTTATCAGTTCAATAATAAATTATTCACCCCAATATATTAACATATATGACCATCTTGTAAATAGTAAATCATTCAGGAAGTAAATACCTAGCTTAACATGTGATTGAAAATCCCAAAAAATCAATACCCAGGGACCAGGTGAGGTACTCAGGTACTGCTGATTACTTACCTGACAGGTAAATTTCAAAGTTACCAGAGATAATAACAATCTACAATATAAATTGTATCTTATCTATTTGTCAACATTTACAGAACTCAAAAGACGTCTTTTTATTCCCAACTTTCTTCAAAAGTCTATTTACTTATTTATAAGTTAATTAACATGCATTTCGCGGCATTCAGGGCAATCAATTATCATTTCCTTAGACTATTAGGGCAAGCAGCGCTAAAAGAAGTAATATGAACATTTTTACTGAACATTATATACAAATTCTGAAAATGTCCTAAATGTCAAATGGCAAATGCACTTTTTCCACACAAAATATTGGTCAGATTTTTGGCCCCCCCCCCCCCCCCCCACCCCCAATTAAGAGCCTTCCACATTACTTTATTTTTAGAATTTAAAATTTTTTAGTGAAATAAAAACCTCTTATGAAACTTTAAATTTACACCCAATTTCTGCATTTTGATCTAACTTTGACATGTTATTATTTGTGTATATATGCATTGTTTTTGCTGAAAGTCTACTATGCAGTCCAACAATAAAGCTCAAATTCACAAACATGAATCGTCAGTCTATAACCATTAACACTTGGTCACATGTCTCCATGCTATGTAGTGACTTCCAATTTTGTTTGCATGCTGGAATCCATAAAAAAGTACTAACTAAACTTTCCTATACTTTACTAATGACCATCACTTAGGTATTGTTATTATTTAATGTATTTGACGTGGACATAAACAGTCCGGTTTAATGAAATAACGGACATCAAACAATACATATACAGGTATTAGAATAAATACTGAATTAGGTATCTTAATTGTTCTAAGATTGTACTTCATTGCTTCGTGTACAATTAACTACACAGCTGATATGAATCTTGTATTTCTTAATGATTAATTTATATTTTTTAAAAATTTCAAATTCAAATTTCTGAAAAGAAAAAAAAAATGTTGTACATTTTAAATTTCAAAAGCCAATCTTATTCCATGTTACATAGGCATTTACAGCATCTCTTAAAATCCCTTAAAACATTGCTGATTTACAAATGTCTAAGCTTGCTCTATGAAACTGAAGATTCATAAAAAAAAAAATCCACAGCTCATAAGAAATTATTATGCAAATCTCTAGTTCACTAAACATTTATCTGTAAAAATTCCATTAAAGATATTTAAAGTCAAAGTAAACCACAAAATTATGGTTCTTTAATTTTTTTCTTTTACATCTGTGGCTTTTAAAAATTACCGGTAGATAATGTGCAATTTTCAAATTTAAATTTAATATTAAAACAAACCACAACCAAGTCAATAACTCTGTATCACAGCTTACATATACAAACAATTACTCAAATATAAACATTTCAGTCGATAATAAGAGTTTCTGAAAAAACACAGTAGAATAGTGTCCTATTCAGAAATGTATAGTTTGCGGGGTCATCATTGTCCAGGTCTCGATAAAAAAGCAGGAAGAGTATGAAATTTCCTATACATCAATAATATTCCACAGACACTTAAACTCGAACTAAAACAATGAAAACTAACTTTTCATAATTTTCTCTTTTTTAAAATTTTGTGATTAGACTTTATGCATTGCTGAAATAATGCTCATTTATAATATTGGTTTTATTTATATAAGTAGGGTATGGAAATAATTTGAAATTTCAATAAATCTTAACAAAAATGTTAAATCGCTAATGATGGAGCCACATAGACAGCATCAAAGAGTAAAACTTATGTCTCTATCACCTTCTTGTCATGGTAAGGTATAACACAATTAAAAAAGTTTGTAAAAAACAATACTCACTAGTATCCCGCAGAACAGGTTAAACATGCTCCAGAATCAAAATATTCCCCAGCACTACAGCTAACAATACAATCCGTTGTACAGTTACATACTCCATCTACTTGTTCTGAAAATAAAACACAAATCTAAGTTGAAACGGCACAAAAAATACACAAAATTCAGAAACTGCATAAAACACGTATATAACAGATAAAGAACAGCCTTAGTCAAAAAAAAAAAAAAAAAATTGAACACTCATATAATTTATCTAGAATGAAGAGTGCTAAGTTTTCTAAATTTTTAGAGAAATAGGACAATTATAAATTTGTTCATTCTGATTATCGGATTGTTGGAAACTACAATTCATCATCTTTAGATTACTTCTATATGTATATAAATGAACATTCAAAATTGAATTTCAGTTTCATCAGACAGACCACTACAGTGGCTCAATTGTTAAAGTGCTTGTGTCATGGGTGGTAGGTCATTGGTTTCGAACCCAAACTGGGCCTGACCCAAGACTTGAAGGGGGGAGTGACTGTTCTTTTGCCAAGCACTTGGCATTACAAAATGAAAGTCATGGTTATTTCAGATGGGAACTTAAAATAAATGAGGTTCCATGTTACATTAGGCATGGCACGATAAAAAACCCTGCTGTATATTGCCATCAGCACAACCCACACGCAAAATTTCTGCACATTCATTGATAGCTGCCGGCATTTTGATATAAGTGAAATATTCTTGACTGGGACGTTGAACACCATTACTCAACTCAACTCAACTCAACTCATGAAACACAAGAAACAATTGAGAGATGTGCATTATTATCAATTTCAGAATCTTCTATGTGACTATAGATTATGGTACATGATGGTTTGTTAAGTTTAAAATGGACTCAATCATCAGGACAATGTTTATCAAGCATACAATGACAGAAAGCAACTGAGAGTAACCACAACCCCTCCTCTCAGGCGGGATATCAGTCAATCACAAGGTTAACCCCCATATATTTGTCAGTACTCATTCATTAGGCAGCTGGGTGGACTAAAACAGTCTAATTCAATGCAGTGCTTAAACAAATACCATACAAACTAACTGAGGTTCTAACCAACAATTCTTGAACCAAACAACCTAACAGGGGCTCTAACCCACAACTCTTGAACCATACAACCTAACAGGGGCTCTAACCCACAACTCTTGAATCATAAATCCAAGTTTCTCTACATAACATATTATTTCTAACAAAAATATTGCCGTATATCTCGGTAAAATTTATTTTAAAATCATGGGTGAACACAAAGTTCTGATTCTCCTCCTTACAAGTGATGTCAAAATGACGCCAACTGTAAGTGTTAAATTGGGTGACATCAGAAACCCATTATAACACCTTAATTTTATTTTATTTATTACAGATTTTATTATCAAAACATATATAAGATAGTTTTATAGTCCCAATAAAAGTAGAGATGTAATAAAATATAATATAAATCATGGCCTAAGCCTTTATTATAAACTTTATATCATTGCCTATCTCCATCTTAAACACCTACATTACACTTCAAATACTGTAGTTTTAATATAAAATTTAAAATATTCAAGCCAGTAAAAATTCAAATCAAAATACACATGTAATTCTATTATTTTACTGATATCAAGAATTTTTTTTTTTCTAAAATTACAAAATTATACATTTGAGCCTGTCTAACCCAGGCACTTTCATGCATTCTGTACACATTACCAGTATAGACAAACATTCATTCAATTCATAACCACAACATAATTCACCAAAAACAAAATTAACAGTGCAGGGTAACTCCTTTTAATATAGTTCAGTTTAACAAAAAAGTATACACAGCAGTCATATGGTTGGAGGATGCATTCTTTAAATTCAGTAAAAAAAATTTTCACCTGCTTAAACCATGGCTGAAATCAAATCTGAACAAACAACTGGAGTTTAGAATCCAATATTTACAGAAATTGTGATCAGAAGTGTTGAGCAATTTTCAGTTCCAGAGAATATGGTTACAAACAGATAAACAATGAACACCTTGACCATGCCACCCTGGATAAATATATACTGGTGGTGCATCTATTCTTGTAAGTACTTATTCTCAGCCCCATGCTTTTTTCATATGAGTATGATTTCATTTCCGAAAAGTATGAAAATATTTATACATCACAATCATATAGACACACCATCAGTAAAGATGATACCATCAGAGCTTTCATAGTGGTCGAGAAAGATTTATCATTGTATGAATATGTTTCCATTATGGAGATTTTGTTTAGATTAATCAAGTTTCCATGTTATTTTATTGGACAGTGAAACTTGGAAATTTGTAAATGATTTAACCTTTCCAAGACTTTTAACATTCAATTTATTGGCTATTTTAATGGACCTAGAAACTTAGATAGTTAATCATTGAATCTTTCTAGGAATTTTACAATTTACAATCAATGTCTATAATACTAGACCTAGAAACATGAACATGTATTACTGATTGAATGAATCAATCGAGCGGATGATCTGATCTAGAATTGAACCTTCCTGATACATGAACAGCTTTCCTGTCATAGTTAATATGTCTAACAACATAATCCATTAGTTATGCCAGAAGCCATTAAATAAAATATAAGTGCTTCAATATTACTTCAATTTTGAGTTAAAAATCTGCCACCATTATTTTAAATAACACAAGCAATATCAATTTTAGTGACCTGCAAAATAGCTTGAGGATACATAAGTTATATAGATGTAAATGTATTGTTGTTCAAAGATAAAGTCTAAATTATTTTAAAAGACTGATGAAATTAACTATTAGTTAGTAATTTTCAACAAGGGATTGTCTCACTCAAAAATTCAAAAATTTTATTTCCTATTTAAATCCCTAACAGATCATGTAACAGGAGGGAGGAAACACTAGAAAAAATCCAAAGTCTCACCAAGTGCTCTCTACTGCAAGTTTACAAGATTGTGGCTAAAAGTTTGGCAGTAAATCACCAGGCCCGTATTCAGAGGGGGTGCAAGGGGTGCGAACACACCCCCTTTGAAAACCAATAAGAACTGTAAAAGCCTCGTTAAAAATCATTTACCACTATTAAACCCTTAAAAATCGTTTTGAAAACATTATTTTTGATTAATTTCAAACATTTAGATACACCATATTTAACTATTAATTGTTGATTAAAATACTCCAAAATGCAACATTTTGCGTTTCATTTCAAAAGTTTAATGGGGGAGCATACCCCCAGACCCCCCATCGAGACGCACCATTAATTAGTGCGTGCGACGACATTCTTCAAAATCGCACCCCCTTTCTAAAATACCTGTCTACGCGCCTGATCACTCTACAATATTTACTATATACAACACTAATATACCACAACTAGCTCGGCTCAACTACGCCCCTCCCCTGTTATCTTCAGATTTTACTCTTTGCAATGGGTTATTTTGTTGGGTGTCAGTGTAAAAAGAGGGAAAAACACCTGAAATATGCTTCCACACATAGTGCCCCAAACGAGAATAAAACATGGCTCGTCTGGATGCACACTTAACTCAATGCTAAAATATCCAGACAAGAAAATCTGGCAATAAACCATTCTATATAAAAAACAGGTTTACCCCACAGTCCCTCTACAATTTTATCCCAAAACCAATATGCAGCCAAGTGATTCACTAGTGCATCTCTCATGGATACAATTTGTTGGATTATCGCAGGGTTAGGGACACTTCTGCGGCATTCATTGTGCCCTACAAACGCGGTAAGCTCAATCGGCGGTAGGCGAAGGGTACATCAACCCCACCCCACCCCCTTCCTCTCAACGATCGGCAAAGGGTTCCCCCACCCATCCCGCATCAATTATCTGTTTTTGTTTTTTAATAAACACACATCAGATAGGTAAAGAAATAAACATAAAAATTTTTATTTGATAACATGGTGTTGACATACTGCTTTTTATCGTTCCATAACTGTCCAGTCGTTGGCAATGCAACGAAACGCCAATAAAGAGTTAAACTGAATTCTGTTTGGTACATCGGGAAATTTGTCGTTTTAATTATAAATTATAAGTTGATGTGTGACAATGTCGCATATATAGATAAATGTTCATAAATACCGTTTATTAATATCTTGAAAAAATCCCATCACTTGTAACTTAAAATAGATCAACATATAACAGATACAAAAACCACGTGAAATGCCGTGATCATGTTGTTCTTGGTTACCCGAAAAACGGTCGTTATCAATCTAGTCAGTTCTTGTCTATAGAATTCAAGGGCGGTTATTAACTATCTATAAACTGGATCTATCAGGCACGTGTAGGTGTTTGTATACTCTAGTAGAAACGATGTAAACAGGTGAAGCCATTAGTAATCAATTAACTTGTAAGGTATTTGGTAATTACCTGTGAATAGGGAAGTTCAGTGAATCGTGACACTGTCCTGAGTAATTTTAATTAGTAAAAAGCCGGTATTAAAGAATTTTTAATCAGATTTTGTCTTACTATTATGGGAGAAAAAGCCGATTTGCATATTTTTCAACCTACTTTTTTTAAGTTTAAATCGGCGTTTGTGAAGGCCTACTGCAGACCAAACCTCTGCACTATAGGTATATATATTTTTATAAAAGGTTTCGTCTGGACCTGCTTCACTTCTAGTCTTATAGTCTTCTTAACTAATATAAAACTGATGCTCAATGAATAAAGATGCAATTCAGCTTTTAACAGATTTATTTTCCTTTCCATGAAAAGAAACTTGTCAGTATGAATGTCTGACTACAACTCAGAACAGTTGGTAAATGAATAACTAATAACAATAAATATGAACAATCTGTTATATGAAAGAAAATATACTTTGAGCTATTATAATTGAGAAATTTGTCACTTTCTTAATCCATTCTTTGAAGTCTAGGATTAAAGTTCACTTTAGACGCTTAATTAGTCAATCTGTACGAGTTAAATAACTAAAATTGAGCTATTATATACAGAAACTAATGTACATTTTCTGTTTTAATCCCTAAAAATATTATGTCCAAATAAATATTTATTAATCAATTAGAATGTTTATTTATTTTGTTTTCTGCACAATTGAACAATTTTAGTATATTTTACACTAAAACTTTGTAAAATATAAAATGTTGTATTTTTTTCTCAAAAATATCCAAATAAAATGTTTATAATGATTTTTGTTGAATTTTTGCTTCATGAAATAAATAGTCCTCGCATGTACTTTTGCCAAGACATTCTGAATTATTTAAGTTAACTGTTGGAAGATAATTACAAATGATTTAATTATCTATACCAGCAACATTTTGTATGTTTTAATGTCTATACTTAAAAAAATAAGGTTTAAAAGTAGAAGTGGCATGGTTCAGATAGTTTTCCTAAATAAAAATATATTTATTAAGAAGTTGCTGATTTATGATATTAACAGCAGTTATGATTGAAACCTAACTAGATACCAATAATGACCACAAATGAATCTCTCAAAAAGGTACTTTGTTAAATTTTGGTAATACTTATTTTTGTAACTCTAAAATTTTTTTTTTCTTCTTTGTTTTTTAAAACAATTGTTCTCAAAACAGCTTGATTATGTCATTTTTAGGTTTTTGTAGTACTAATCAAGTTAGAATGAAGAGTACAAATGTGAAATCTTTTCAATTTCTTTATTGAGACATGTGCATTGGTTGGCGTAGGTAGTTACAACACTATCATTGCATGTGTCATGTGCTACTTGTGAATTTTTATAAAATAATACAATTCAAAAGTAGCACATAACAATTAATTGTCATGTGCTACTTTTGAACTGTATTATTTTATTGTATTATTTCATAAAAATTCAAAAGTAGCACATGACACATGCATTTAAACGCACTTGTTTCTTATAGACTTCTGTAGTTCTACACTGACTGAACAATATATAGCACAATTATGTAATTGTATAGTGCAGGTAGGTTAAAATTTAAATAAAAGAACTTACCTATAGCCTGCCACAGAAAACAAGTTATGAAAATTACACTGAAACCATTTAATTTAAATTCCCTGAACATATCTCTGAAACATTTACATAAGTCTACGAAACTAACGAAAGACACTTTTACTTTCTCTACTTGTTGTCAAATCAAGCGAACCAGCGCTTGTGTTTTACTTCGAAATTTTAAATCACATATTGAATTTATCCTCCGAAAGAAGCTTGTGAAATAAAGTTTTAACTCCCCCCTTCCTTAAAAAAAATCGAAATTATTCACGAAAAACAATAAAATACACTTTTTAGTTCTTATATATTGGGGAGTTCGCCATGCTCATGTTCTTTCAGCTTGTAAATATATTGATTAAATTTGATTGGCTAACTACGGTAAACTCTCGCGCCCCTAGTAGTCGATTTCTTTCGGAAGACGTCATGTATCTAGGCAACAGTACGATCATTTCTCAGGTTAAGACATATTTTTGCTAAGGATAAAATTTCAAATATTTATACTCAATGAAGTGTATCGAATCTATTATAAAGGCATTTTAATTGTAAACAACACGACGTCATGCAAGACTATATACATGTATACCCAAAATTAAAAATGGAGTTGTGAAATATGTGAACAATACATGCTTTAAATAACGACAGGTGCTCGCTTTTGTGATTAATAGCTTATCTTTTAAAAACAATAATCTAGATTAAAATTTAACTTTGATTTTTAAAAATCCAATAATTTTCCGAAATCTCTTAAATTGTACTGGTTGTTCTTTAAAAATTGTCGATTTATAGAATTAAAGCAAATTCTTTAAATAAAGTAGATAACTTATTTATTTAGTAGCATCATAATTTGTAACCTGATGTAACATTTATGGAATTTATTTTTATAGAAGACATCATATAATTTAAAACCAAATATATTTCACTGTTCTGAAAAAAAATCAAATCTACCAATACAACTATTTTTATTCTCATTATTTAATGTCGAATAAAACTCCGATTTTTCCGCCATTCATTATATTATATTATATTATTTATTTATTTATTTATTTATTTATTTATTTATTTATTTATTGGAATATCATCTTACATAAAAGTATATAGTACATATATATGTTACAATAGTGTTCTCTATCAACATAAAGAAATACACTGTTCTTAGTTCCATAGAATGTTTCAAGTAAGAAGTTATATGGATCATATCTACATAACTTTGTGGGTTCAAAATGCCAACAGTTAACAGAATACTATTTGTAAAAGGGTTATTCTTCATATCATTCACTATGGATTTCTGACGTTAATGTATATATTTATTACAAAATAGTATGAAGTGACTTTCGTCCTCAACTGAATTTGAACAAAATTTACAGGTGTAGAAATACTAAAGGACGAGTTCTTTTACACATTAGTTTATTTTCATAATGACATAATTGTAATTGCTTGAAATTTCTCGAATGGCGTCATATGTTGTCATGTGGGGTCAGAATTAGGCACAAATCAAACACGAAACCTTATTGTCGATCCAACAGAAATATTGACTTTTAATTATCTGTAAAACATGAAAAGATTGAGACTTGTAAACAATTCATAGTTAATGCAAATAACCTTATTATACCATCTCTCTCTCTCTCTCTCTCTCACTCTCTCTCTCTCTCGCATATACACACGCGCGCGCCTGCAGATAACAGTGAAGGGTAATATGGGCACCAACTGAATATTACCCTCAGGAATTTAAGTGAACACATGTACCAATCTCCAGACTCGATCATGAAATCGGACCAATTCTGTGTTCAAAGATATGGAAGACTTTTCATTTCTAGTTAAAAGCTTGTGTACCGACCATTAAATATGGGAAATTATCTGTAAATAGGACATTAAACTGTTTACTTGTATTTTTACGGTTTTCTTCAAGCTGTGTCCATGAAAGTGACAAAATTTTAATACGCTAGATGTTTTAAACCTTACTTGGATAAAGTTCTGTAAAATATTGCTTTTTTAAATTTCAAATGATCAAAATGCAGAAAAAAATTCTACCGGTAAATTTACCCGTTGATCCGAGCCTATTAACAGCAGGGGGATAATAAACGGATTTAGAAGCTAAATTGATAATTAAACTTTAAAAAATCCGTGACATACGTATACTATTTAATATATTTACTTGGGGATAATGGAAACAATTTCCCTACGTCACGTGTCAGTTCTTGTACAAATTGATCAATAAGGAAACGTTGAAATTAACAATTACCTACCATTTAAAGTACTCGCTAATTGCTAAGTCATTCTGAAGATATTGTCATTGATCAAAGAATGTTATTGCCGATTCGATCTCTTTAGTTAACGATCTTAGCTGTGTTATTTCTTCCGTTCTTTTTGGTTTGTCCATATCAATTTATTAGCTAAATGAAAAAAGTCGGAAAATATAGAATAATAGATATCCCTAAAAATATTGATTTTGATATTTTGCATGAAAGAACAACAATAAAAATGAACATCTGAATATACTTCTATATTTATTTACGATAATGTTTTATTTTTAAAGTTGACATTTTGATTAAATTTAATGTTTTAATGATCTCAACTAGGTTTGCGAGAGAGAGAGAGAGAGAAGAGAGAGAGAGAGAGAGAGAGAGAGAGAGAGAGAGAGAGAGAGTTAATTTTTTTATTCATATATTTCTGATAAACATGGTTAAATTGGTTAAATATTTAACAAGTAAGACTTATATGAGGTGTATGTTGAACACTTATTTGCACATAAAGAATTTATTATTTAAACACCATCCAAGACTAACAGAGTTATTTCCCCTACATCAAGTAAGAAGATTCATACAGATGCAATGATTGATCACACATAAAATCACATTGAAACAGATTATAGACATTAAGATATAAAATAATTAAAAAATAATTTATTTTTAGTTTATATACAGGAAATAAGTAGTAAGTAAGTAAGTAAGTAACTAAGCAAGGAAGTAAGTAAGTGAGTAAGTGGGTGAGTGAGTAAGTGAGTGCGTGGTGAGTGAGTAAGTGGATGAGTGAGTAAGTGAGTGGGTGGTGAGTGAGTAAGTGGATGAGTGAGTAAGTGAGTGCGTGGGTGAGTGAGTGGGTGGGTGAGTGAGTAAGTGAGTGGGTGGGTGAGTGAGTAAGTGGATGAGTGAGTAAGTGAGTGGGTGGGTGAGTGAGTAAGTGAGTGCGTGGGTGAGTGAGTGGGTGGGTGAGTGAGTAAGTGAGTGGGTGGTGAGTGAGTAAGTGGATGAGTGGGTGAGTGAGTAAGTGAGTGCGTGGGTGAGTGAGTAAGTGGGTGAGTGAGTAAGTGAGTGGTGGGTGAGTGAGTAAGTGGATGAGTGAGTAAGTGAGGGTGTGGTGAGTGAGTAAGTGGATGAGGAGTAAGTGATAAGTGGGTAGTGAGTAAGTGAGTGCGTGGGTGAGTGAGTAAGTGGATGAGTGAGTAAGTGAGTGGGTGGGTGAGTGAGTAAGTGGATGATGAGTAAGTGAGTGCGTGGTGAGTGGGTGGGTGAGTGAGTAAGTGAGTGGGTGGGTGGTGAGTAAGTGGATGAGTGAGTAAGTGAGTGGGTGGGTGAGTGAGTAAGTGAGTGCGTGGGTGAGTGAGTGGGTGGGTGAGTGAGTTGAGTGGGTGGGTGAGTGAGTAAGTGGATGAGTGAGTAAGTGAGTAAGTGGTGAGTGAGTAAGTGAGTGCGTGGTGAGTGAGTAAGTGGGTGAGTGAGTAAGTGAGTGGGTGGTGGGAGTATGGATGAGTGAGTAAGTGAGTGGGTGGGTGAGTGAGTAAGTGGATGAGTGAGTAAGTGAGTGCGTGGGTGAGTGAGTGGGTGGGTGAGTGAGTAAGTGAGTGGGTGTGAGTGAGTAAGTGGATGAGTGAGTAAGTGAGTGCGTGGGTGAGTGAGTGGGTGGGTGAGTGAGTAAGTGGGTGAGTGAGTAAGTGAGTGCGTGGGTGAGTGAGTAAGTGGATGAGTGAGTAAGTAAGTGCGTGGGTGAGTGAGTGGGTGGTGCGTGAGTAAGTGGGTGAGTGAGTTAAGTGAGTGCGTGGGTGAGTGTAAGTGGATGATGAGTAAGTGAGTGCGTGGGTGAGTGAGTGGGTGGGTGAGTGATATGGTGAGTGAGTAAGTGAGTGGGTGGTGAGTGAGTAAGTGATGAGTGAGTAAGTGAGTGGGTGGGTGAGTGAGTAAGTGGATGAGTGGTAGTGAGTGGGTGGGTGAGTGAGTAAGTGTGAGTGAGTAAAGTGAGTGCGTGGGTGAGTGAGTGGGTGGGTGAGTGAGTAGTGGATGAGTGAGTAGTGAGTGGGGGTGAGTGAGTAAGTGGATGAGTGAGTAAGTGAGTGCGTGGGTGATGCGTGGGTGGGTGAGTGAGTAAGGATGAGTTAGTAAGTGAGTGGGTGGGTGAGTGGTAAGTGGTGAGTAGTAAGTGAGTGGGTGGGTGAGTGAGTAGTGGATGAGTGGTAAGTGAGTGGGTGGGTGAGTAGTGGATGAGTGAGTAGTGAGTGCGGGGTGAGTGAGTGGGTGGGTGGGTGAGTGAGTAAGTGGATGAGTGAGTAAGTGAGTGCGTGGGTGAGTGAGTGGGTGGGTGAGTGAGTGGGTTGGTGAGTAAGTGAGTGAGTAAGTAAGCAAGTATTTTATTTTTTGTGATAACAACTATAACACAGAGCATGCATCATACCTTAAAAACATAAATTTGATAACATCTAGCATGTAAGGCTTATGGGCCACATTAAAACAATTACTATATATTGATTAAAACAAAGCACTGTTTACAAAAACAAAAGAAGTTGGTATAACAGTTAAATATACAACAAAGTTAATAAAAAAAGATTAGTTACCTATGTAAGCTTTTCTTTTCTTAAACATAGCATATGACGTTTTGGCTAAAATTATTAGTATTTCCGAATTACATAAAATATTTTTTTTAAAAATTCTCCTCATCCTTTATAATATTAAAACCTTCATTATTTTCTTACATAATATTATGATTAAAACGATCTTATCTCAAATCCTTATTAAAACTAAAATCCATTTTTAAAAAAAGTTGCTCGGACTCATCATCTCCTGAGCTACACAATTTACATTTTCTGTCAACCAGCTCTGTTTTCGGCTTGGCGTACCTTCCAATTTCAATTTCGAGTGGTAAACTTCCCCATCTAAAATTCGCTAAAATTCTCCTTTGTTCTCTATATTTAACATTTTTAACATACATTGAGTCTAGAGTAAATTAGAGTTGCCTGTAGGTACGTAGCTTATTGTCATTTTCGTTTCCATAGTCATTAAAAATATCGCTATACCATTTCTGTTCATCGATTTTATCAATCTTTGTTTAACCTTTAAACTTTCTTTTTTTTTGTTTTGTTGTACTGATAAAAGATTTTTCAAAAAATAATCATGACTATTTAAAGTATTGAAAAAGTTAAAACCCCTACTACACACTACATTTTGCCTTAAAGCTACAATTTAAAAATACCCCTTTTAAAAAAATTCTACTATTTTCTATTACATCAAGCTTACAAAATAATCTGATAACTTCTATCTATTGCTTAGTTTTCACAGAGTACCATCCCATTTCTCATCGAGCTGCTAGATTTGGCGCATTTATAGAGACACCAAGAAAGTAGCTACATGCACGATTTTGAACAATTCTAATTTTCTACGCTCAATGATCTCCCATATGCTGGCTCTGTAATTAAGAACTGTTTAAACTAGAGATTCGTAAAGATTTCTATATACTTGATAGTCCATTACACAGACTGATGTTAATTTGGTATGTAACACCAACAAGGCTCTACTGGTTGATTTTTTTTAATTTGGCGAACAGAAATTATCCAGTCTTAGTTGTCACAGATCCATAGTCCTAAGTACCGATACTTGGTTTCGTACTGAATTCCCAAACACCCACAGTAGAACTAACAGTAGAGTTCTTAATGTTTGCGTTTCTTAAGTGAAGGGCTTTGGTCTTTCCCTGATTCATTCGGAGCAACAAGAACTATGTCGTCGGCATACAATAAAATAAAGTATCATCTTTGTCAATTTTGTTTCCTTCGTTCAGATCATTTATTTCCTTTACAAGATCATCGTCGTAGACGGAAAACAGGGTTGACGATAACTTTCAACCCTGTTTTACACCTTTAGAAATACTGAAAGCATCAGTGAGAAAACCGTTAATATTATTAGGATGTTTCACATCTTTGCAAAGAGAAATCACATCTTGGTGAAATTTGAAATTTACCGTCTATCTCTAATTCATAAAACAAGATATCAATAAGTACAGTATCAAACGCCATTCTTATATCAATAAAGCAAGTAAATGTAGACTGTTTTGAGGTTTTTTAGTTAAGCATTTCTGTTTATGTTATTTCTGTTGTCGTTATTTTCCAACTATGTTTTGCGTATTGTATTCAAAAGATCTGCATATATTTTACAAGGCACAGAATTCCTCTGACGGATCCCTTGGGTCGTTTTAAGGGTTGTTACTGCGTGACACCATTTTGTGTTGATTGTAGTTAGTAATAACTTATATAAATTTTTTCGTAGTTATTAAACAAAAAAATCTTTATAAGGCAAAATTGTAAAATTGGGATAAAGTTGTTAATTATGGAGCAAAATAATGCCATGTGCCACTTTTAAATTTCTATGATACAATACAATTAAAAAAAAACCTAGATTTATACATGAAGTTGTATTAATAGAATTGAGGAATTCGTTTAGAAGGCCGACATAAGCAATTTCCATAGATTCATGCATCTAATCTTGAGGTATTTAATATGAGAAACAAAGGTTAATTTGGAATAAAAATAAATTTCAAAAGTCTCCTGGTTCTCTTAAAACTTCAACAAGACTGTTATTGATATACAGCTCTGGGTCATATGCACACAATTTTTATGCATTTTTCTTTGTTGTAGAAATACATGCTGCAAGTTTTTGTTTTAAAAAATGTAAAACCGTTTTCTTCTGTCCATTTTTCCGTCTTTCAGGCAGAGCTGAAATTGCCTTTCAATAGCATGTCTAAGTGCCTCTCTACAGGAGATGCAAAATTCACGAAAGAGACAAATCTATATTATTATTCAAAACTTTAGCAAAGCTGTTAGTTTTAATACTAAAAAAGTTTTACAGATAAAATACTGCATTGTGGGACACCACTCTCTTGATTAATAACATCAGAGAGGGTTGGTTCTAACCAAACTTTGAATTATCGATTTTCAAAGTTTTATTTAATCAGGATTATGATCACGGAGACCAATATTATGTAGATCTTTAAGAATGCCATACTTCAAATTGGTATCATATGAATTTCCTAGGTCAAAGAATATTTAGACCGCATGTTGTTTATTGACAAAGGCAATTTTTATGAACGATTGCAGACAAACCAAGCGATCTTGCGCCTAAAAAACCACACCGAATATCCAAGAGAAGATTGTTAGACTCAGATTACCATTATCCTGGCACTAGATGAACCAGTTGGTGCTCGACTCTCCTAATGCCGAGCACCAGGCAAGGAAGCATCATCTTAGATTTTGAAGTCTTATGTATGACACACCTGGGGCTCGAACCCCGACCTCCCGCTCTCCAGACGAAAGCTCTACCATTGAGCCCCATGGTGGTCCACAGCTAGTTAAGATAATCGGCATATAATGAAATGGATCAGAATTATTCTTTCCAGAAATAAGAATAATATATCCTTGTTATTGGTTTGTGCCAAAATGATAGAAAATTATCACTCTGCTAAACATGATTAAAGATATTTAACAAACATTTTTCCCGAAAAAAGAACTTTTGAACATAGGTTAAGGTTGAACTAGCGTATCTGGCGTCAGACGCTTTTCCCAATCTAAGCCTGTCTGTCACAGATTTATCTATCCAACTAGAAGATTCCGAGAAAATTTTAAAAACCCTAGAGGGGTAGAAGAGTTCTAACAAGAACTCAGAAGGCAGATACCCCCTCCCGAAAAACGTAAAAGGTATTTTATGCTTCTGGACTTTTTATTGATGTGATATTTATTTCAATGATAATAAGAATGAAATATTTTCTTCTGTAGAAAAAAAAAAGAATTGAGGGCTGGTGGTTTTTGATAAGAATTGCGGGATAGAATTGCGGGCTAGCTTTACATAAGTATTTAACAAAATAAAAGACAATAATGAGACAAATGTTTAAGAACTTGATAATGCACATCATCTTGACCAAATGTCATATCATGTGCTTATAAAGTGCATTTTGAAAATCTCCAGATGAAAATAAATGTTTGTACTCTTATGTATTATTTGATTGAAAAGACAATTTGTTCTTTTCTGGGATATTTTTGTTTTGGGGTATAATAAGCACTCTGTCATGTCCGCCAATAAATCCGAAGCGTTTAATACAAGCGTCAAATCACCATCAAGTAATCTTCAGTATCCCGAAGTTTTGATGTAATTGCAAAGAAAGAAAAAAAAGAATAGGAGATAAGATTTGAACCATAAACCTCACAGTCACCGTTTTTTACAAACTATATGAAATACAGAATTAAATCCAATGTTCGATTTAGCTCCAATCTGTAGGTAAAGCCGGGACCAAAAATTGTTGACTGCTTACTTTCAAAGTCAAGTTATTCTTTCTTCCCGTGGCTATTGTATCAAGCAAAGTTTGATAAAGGAGAGTAATGGTGTTTTACTACTGGTAAAGATTTCTGTACCTATGTAGAGGCGGTCAATTATTTGGATGCTGGAGGAAACAAACAACATCGTAGTCTATACAACACCTAGTTATCGTAATACATCCAGCTATACACGAATCATCGTTTGTTTTGGACTTATTTAATTGTGTATTATGGTAAGAAATGATCCACTGAACAATTTGTAGAACAATTATCCAAGGCATTTTGAATAGAAACCTTATGGAAGTTAGATGTTCGAGAAGTCTAGAACATGCATGTAGTATAATGCTGTATTCCTTTGCAGGTATTTGTATAGGAGCTTGTCTCCAATAGTTTGTGTGTTGAAGTTAATGAGGAGTCTAGATCATGCATGTAATGAAATGCTGTATTTCCTTGCAGGTATTTTATAGGAT